>CAUJRU010004380.1:0-18000 GCA_963277665.1 Viscum album | reverse complement strand
TTGTATAAACTTTTACATCATAATCAATTTTAGGAATAGATACTATCATTTACATGATACTTTCAACTAAACTTCAAATGAATCCATGTATAGAAAGAAAACTTGGTTCATCCATGCCATAAAAACTATTGGAATGTTCATGAGACTGAATGGAATAACTAGATACTAATATAGACCATACCTTCTATGGAAATTTGTACAATTTATGTATCCAGGTCGAACACATACCTGGTGATATCCTGACCTCAAATAAATCTTTGAGAAAACCCAATCTCCTCAGAGCTAGTTGAAAATATCATTTATTCATGGAAGGGTATATCGATTCTTAACCATAAAATGGTTTAATTTTTGATAATCCATGCATATCCTGAGATTATCATCTATCTTTTTCTTAAAAGGTATCATAGAATCCCATGGATATGTAATGGGTTGTATAAACCCATTTGCTTCCAAATCCTCTTGCTACCTCTTGATCCCCTACAACTCTATGGTAGTCGTCCTATAAGGGGGAATGGATACCAGTGAACCTCTTGGAACTAACTCAATGGAAAACTCAACCTCTCTCTTGGGAGGTAGACTAGAAAATTCATCTGAGAAAACATCCCTAAAATGATCAACCACTAGAGGGAAATATACATAACACTTTCCTTGATCATCCAGATATAAACTAGTTACCTGGGTTTTCATCCTACCTGATCCAAGATTCTTGGGCCCATCTATACATACCTAGACATATCATTCTCCCTTGTGGACAAATAATACTCCCTATGGTTATTTTAAGGTCACCCTTAGGTGATAACAGTTGACATGGGCATGATAAGTAACTAGCTAGTCCATCCCAAGTATGACATTAAACCCTATCACCTCAAGGATAAAAATATTCCATATGAAGCAACACCCATAAATCTAAAGGGGAACTCCCTAAACTAGAATACAACCTCTATTTTTATCCCCAATGGAGTATCCATTGTCATAACACCATCATAAAATTGAACAATGATCTTGAGGCTCTCTATAAAAAGTATTGATATAAAGTTATGAGAAGAACCTATATCAAAAATAATAGATACTAGAGTAGAGGCTACTAATATTATAAATATCACTGTATATGACCTGATTCTTTGAACCTTAGGTGTAGTTTGTGCAAAATATATTTGGCCTAAACCATGTCCCTATGAAACAACATCACTACATGGATTAGAATCACTATACTATCGTGGTACAACTGGTGCTTGTATGCCTCGGCCATGAGTGTCAGAGGGAAGTTCATGCAAAATCATTGTACATGGACCATCCTATCACATGCTTGTCACTTGAATAGGTCTCTATTTCATTTATTCCTTATATTTCCCCACCTTACACACTGATGGAATAAGACATCACTACCATCACTAATAGCCTAGATAGTACTCCCCTCATGAGAAGCCGCAAAATGGAGCTTCCTTCCACCTAATACTAAACCACTGGGTCGAGTGGCTAAACTACCCTTCTCTATTCCCAGATCATCCCTTAGGTTTTTATCAGTAATAAGTACTAGATTCACTATCTCAGTAATATTCGTCAACCGAAACATGTTGACCTGCAATTGAACGGCATGCTTGAGACCTTCCTCGAAGCATCTTTCCCTCAATGGCTCATCAACAAGATAAGTCATTACAAATAACTGAATCTCTATAAATTATACCAAATACTTCATAACGGTCATCGTTGTATACTCCATACACATAAACTCATTGTCCATTTTAGCTATCAAGGCCTTAGGAAAGAAGTAATCATAAAACTTGGATTAGAAATCCCTCTAAACCATATCTCAAATCACATTATCTTGGTTCAAAACATCCCACCAACACTTAGATACTTCCCAAATCATATATTTTGTGAGGTTCACTATACTATCAAGAGGTGTGTTTAGATTATCAAAGATAGAAAAGATAGTCTTCAGCCATAGATCTAAAGCCTGTGGCCTTCCATCCTCTGAAAACATGGGAGGATGTTGCTACTGGAACATGCATGTCAGCTCTACTATAGATAAGGTAGGTTGTGTGGCTCCCTGAATGGCTGCATAAAGTGCATGAAAATATATTTAAATTAGGCATCATTACCCATATTAGGAATGATGATCAGTGTCACTACTAGAGGTTTAACAGGTATCCTAGGTCCTACCACCTCCGAACCATGGTCATCACCACCCTCTGGTGCACAACTGGAGGTCTTCATGGTGGAATGTTTCTACAATTCCACACACACACCTCAAAAAATATTGATAATAAGAATATCACAGATAAAAAACATAGGACATGTTAAATCCTTTATATAAAAAAGCCACACCCTTCTTCATACTCCTAAATCTAGGACTGGGTAAAATAAACAATTGTAAAAATCACCATAGACGTTGCCTAATACCCACTCTAAATTTAGGTCAAGTTCAATTTATCTATTTCACAATGTCAATTTCATTTAAATTCATAGTTATTTTACAATTAATTTTTAATGGTTGAACCAAATGGGTTATCACTTCTGATCCATAAGGTCCTATACACCTCATGAACCAAATTGTGGTGTCCACTTAATCCAAACCATAACACATTCCAGTCCATGAGACCAATGGTCCATGACTCAATGTACTATAATTGGATGCTTAGGGTGTCAGTTATAGCCTATGTAGGAAAAAACTATTTAGGTTTTGGAATGAACTCTAAGTACCAATCATGTTTCTCAATTCCCTATACAAATAATTCATTAAATAATAGGCATATCACTCAACGCACACATAATAATGTCATGTGGTCAAGAAATTAATACTATATAGCATGTCATCTGAATCCTATAAGATGCCTAAAATTTTGTATGTGATAGAATACCCTCATCTCATTAGGTAATGTAAAAATAAAAATCCCAAATCATATCAATAATAAAATCACATATCAATTACATCACCCAATTGTGGAATCAAATCAACTATAAAAGGAAAAAATTAGAAAAACATGTCCCATTCTAGGAAGTTTTCCTCCATGTATGTGGGTTAGCTACTCTCAGAAAAAGCTAATTATTAATTCCAAATCATTTATAATATCTTGTCTATTGTCTCAAAATATTAATCCAAAAAATAAAACCCCTATGATACTAATTTTTAACATCCCGGCCTGGGAATCACTGAATGGTGCCCCAAGTTGGTGGGTCACATAAACCCAAGCATGCATCCTAGTACACCAGAGGATTCTGACTGGTATTAAGGGCCTAGGGTGTGTCTACGGGGAGACTATTCCCTCATTTTAGAGTGTATCATGGGGTAATAATCATAAAAATCAAGTAGAAGAATAAAATATAATCAAAGATATAAGATAAACATCCAGAAGACTATAATAATAAATAATCCCAAATTAGTTCCTTGTACACTATAATGATCATGTCCTGAATCTATGAAAAAATATAGAAAATAAATATCAATAGTCATACCAGTATAATAAATTAATTAAAATACAAAAAAATGAATTATCTCCAGCTAGAATCACAATTATAGCTCGATCATGTGTTTCCTTGATCCTAAGTAATGATTAAATCAAGCATAGTATAGTGGGTTCTTTCCCTAATACCTACCTACATCCATGAATTTTTTCTAGGTACCCAACATCATCCTGAATTGGGTGTGAGATAACACTCAATAGGCCACCACCAACTATGTCTATAAAAAGTCCAGGTTTTGTAATATAAATAGAAGTAGTGTGTGATATATATCACAGGTATAATAGTAATGAAAGTAAAGAATCTAAAGTATAAATTATCTTATCTATCCAATAATGTCTCCCTATAAACAATAATCAAGTAAACATAATTAAGGGTTATTATAAATCATAAACAAATGATTGTGATACTATCTAGTCTAACCACTGTAATCAAATACCCATACCAAGTCTTTCTGTAAAGCATAGAAAAAACATCAACAATGGACACATTGTGTAATCAAGTGTCAACATACAAAATATTATATTCCATGTAATTTAGTGTCAAACCATGAAGGTATGGATCTAAGTTATAGAATACCAATTCATCCTCATCTATTACATCAAAAAATTTGATGAAAACTTAGTAAAGACTTGGGAGGAGTCCAAGGAGAATGTCAACAAATCATGTCCAATGTTAGTCCAATAAAACTGGATCCAAGGGGTATAAATGCCCATAGAATCCTATGTAATTAGGATCCAAGGAGTATAAATGTATTTGGAATCCACTACCATAATCAATACGGGTATCTGGAGTAGAAATTTTTATGGCATCCTATCGAATCAGGATCCTAGGAGTAGAAATGTCTCGAGGCATCCCTAACCATGGTCGAGATCAATGGAGTAGAAATGTCCATGGAATCCAATAGAATTAGGATTTGAGGATTAGAAATTTCTAAGGAATATACTAACATTATCAATTAATCAAAATCAATTCATAATCCATATCATATTCATTTACAATTCATGGGTTCATCTAATCTATTTCAACATTTTCCATTTAAATAATTAAACTATTTAAACATCATGTAATCACATGTCAAGGAGTCATAACCTTATCCTAATCATAAAAAGAATTATAATTCAATTAATTAAGAATAATAGAAAAACTATAGAGCTCACACTCACCCAAAGGGTGGTATAAAATAGGATAAATACAAAGACACTCCCCATGGATGACCGAGGTTTGGGCTAACAACCTCTAATGATCACAAAGGTACTCGTGGGTTGTAGGTTCTAGGAACAGTGGAAGCATGTGATGGGTTGTGCACAACTTTGTTTTTTATAATTATCCATGATCAATCCAAGATCTACACAATGATAAACTTTGTGATCAACATGATTGAATCAAAGAAAATAGACAATAGATAAAATATAGGAACCAGAGGGTGAATCATCACATATTATTTATAATTATTTAATCAATTAAAGAATTATCTTGGGTGAATTATTTATTTGTTTATGGATATGAAAATAGATCTACATTGTATGGTCATTTAGTTGTAGGAATCAATAGAATATTCCCTCTAGCGGTGATCTACACATGTTACAAAAATCTCCCAACATCGTCATAGGAATCTCTGGGTGCTGGCACAGAAGATCCTATCACTTGCATCTTTCACTTTTGATCTCCACAAGAATTGCTTCCAAATCATTCTCCTTGATCTCTCTTGACTTGAGAGTGCGAGGTGGATAAAGATATCTCTTCGTTCTTGGGATCATTATTTGAGAGGTTCTCTCTAGTGCTTGAGAGGATTATCTCTATCTGTTGTTGTACACAACACAATAATGAATTGGATCTCTTGTAAAAATAATATAATTGGGTTTTAATACTGCTAGGGTTTATAAATAAATATTTTCAAAAGTTCTCTTTAATATTTATTTAATCCATTGAGGAACCCCATGTCTAAAATAATAATATTATTATTATTTCCTTTATATGTGTTTAACTTGAGAATTAAATTAAATATTATTTAATCAAATAATATTCAATATATATTATTTCTCACCGGACTTAAATACTTGGTCATATATTCCTCCATAAAATTTATCAGGACTTGAATAATGAATATTTATTTTATAAATAAATATCACTACATTAATAAATAAATAAATATTATATTCACTGAATAGCAAATAAATATTTATTAAATATTCTGCTCACATTATATACTCTTGAATAACTGGTGACAGGATATATACGATCTAAAAAACATGGATAATTATTAAACCATATGTGGTAATAATATTTATTTAACATGTTAAATAATAAATAAAAATATATTATTTAATTGAGATTTGGGTTACATTTAGTTTGTGACCCTCTAGGCCTCTTTCTCAATAGAATTTTGTGAATCATCCAAAAGTCCAAGGTTAGCATCTAGCAACGCACCAAGGCACCCATAGTGAAATGAGTTAATGTCTTAATGAAATAATACCACATACGGATGATTATTGTCTAATATAATCTTTTTATCACGATATCTCTAATCAAACAGGTTGCATGTTGGTGTCATCAAACCTATGTGCTCGATGACTCTTTCTTTGAATTTATGAAAATTGAACTTGACTATTGATCACCATGTTCATGGATTTATTTAGGCTATATCATTTCCATAAAAGGACCTAATATGTAAACTTTAGTTAAATAACATAAGGTACAAATCTTTTCTCGCATTATTCATTAATGCAATATTACTCATGACGCACCCAACGTATCCTACCTCGCCACAAACATATTTCTTCATGTTTTTTTCAATACATAAAAGTATGTGGATTATAATACTATTTAATAATAATCTTAAATCCTAAGTATCAATACACACATCTATATATATTAACATCAAATGACATGTATAAATGTGGATTTCCTACCGGCAGGTCTCGTTCTCATAATATCATATACTGGATATTAACGAAGGCATACACCATGAGAAGGTGTCTCAAAGTCCTATGAGTCTCCATCCCTGATAACCTATATCATTTTTCCTTTAAATGATATCATCCAAATATAAAACATATATTTAATAATAATTTCATAGCACTTCTAGGTTCTCATCATAGAGGGGAACTGCTATGACATTTTAGTGCGACAACTACTCTTAGGACATTATCACATACTATGTTATGCATAAGAACAACCATTATGTAATAATAAGTTTGTTAATATTAAAAAATATGAATACAGGATATCATAAAGTACATATAATTTGGTTCTAGTGAACCAACTCCAACTGAATCCCACTTTCACTAGAGCCAACTATTAACAACCTTGAGTCTTCTAGCTCTCACATGATACCCATGCTTCTACTGAGATAGGACTTTATCTAAGTGTTTGGGCATGTTCTCTTTCATGGAAAATCTAATTACTACAAATTCACCCCCTTTGATAAAAATCCCTCAATAGGTGATACTTTCGAAGTATATTCTTTGTCTTTTGGTATAACCTTGTCTCTTTTGCAAGATCCACCACTACAGTATTGTCACAATATAATGTGATAGGGTTTTTACTATTAGGTACCACATAAATCTCCTGAAAAAAGTTTTGAATCCAAATAGTTTCCTTGGCTACATAAAAAGATGTTATATACTCAGAATCTGTTTTAGAATCAGTGACAACTGACTACTTTGAACTCTTTCAACTCACAGCTCCTCCGTTGAGATAGAAAACATATCCTGACTATGACTTCAGATCATTCTAATATGTCTAAAAATTCACATCAATATAAACCCTTATTAAAATCTCATCGTCTCCTCCATACACCATGAACATATCCTTAGTTCTTCTTAGATACTTAAGGATGGCCTTAACAGCAGACCAATATTGTTCTCCTAGATTGTCTTGATATCTGCCTACCATGATCAATGCATAGGAAAAATCAAGTCTAGTACATAACATGGAATACATGATTTATCATATCATTGAAGAATATGGGATATTACTCATTCTCTATTTATCCTATTGTTCATAAGCATACATTTTCTTAGAAATATGTAATCCAGGTGACAATGGAACCAATCCCCTCTTGGATTGTTCCATACTAAATATCTTTAGTATATGGTCAATATATGTATCTTGACTTATTCCAAGAAGCCTCTTGAATATATCACAAATGATCTTGATCCCTAGAATATATACTTCTTCACCTAATTCCATCATAGAGAAACATTTTTTTAACCAATATTTAATAGACTATAAGACTGGTATGTCATTTACAATAAGTAATATGTCATCAACATATACTACTAGGATAATGACTAAATTCTCACTAAACCTCTTGTAAACACATGGATCATATTCATTCTTAATGAAACCAAATTATTTTATAGCTTCATTGAATCAAATGTTCCATGACCTAGATACTTGATCCAATCCATAAATGGATCTCTGCAACTTGAAAATATTTTTGGAATCACTTGGAGTCACAAAACCTTCTGGTTGTGTTATATAGAAATATTCCCAAAGGTTCCCATTAAGGAATGAAATTTTGACATCCATCTTCCAAATTTCATAGTCATGGTAAGTTGTTATAGCAATTATAATTCTGATGGACTTAAAAACACAACTGGTGAAAATGTTTCATTGTAGTCAATTACTTGATATTTTTTAAACCTTTTATCCACTAGACTTACTTTATAGGTATTTAGTTTACCTTCCATGTCTATTTTTTATTCAATACCCATTTTCACCCTATGGGATTTCCATCAACTGTCATATTGACTAGAACCCAAACTTGGTTCTGATACATGGAATCCATTTTTAGATTTCATGGATTATTTCCATCTTGCAGATTATGAGATATTTATTTCTTCTTTTTATGAGAGAGGTTCGTCATTGTCGACCAATAATGAATCACAATCTTTAGTTACTAGAAAACCATATTTTTGTGGTTCTCTTACCTCTCTTATGATCCTATGCAGTAGTTGTGTTTTAGGAACTACTTTTTCCATGGGGACCTATGGAATCTGTTCTTGTACCAAATCTTATCTATCTTGAGCATCAAATTCATCAAATTCAATCTTGATCCCACTATATTTTTTGAGGATGTTCTCCCATTCAAGAAATATGGATTTTCTGGCAACATTCACTTTCTTGTACGAGGGGTTTTATCGATAGTATCCCTTTTTTCCTTGAGATACCCTATAAAGATACACTTTGTTCCTCAGGTTTCTAGTTTGTTGCCTAAGAAGACCTTAACAAACACCTCGTAACTCCATACATGTGCATATGAAAAAACAGGTTTCTTCCCACTCCATAACTCAAAGAGAATTCCATTTTCCTCTTTAGTTGGTACTCTGTTTAATGTGTATTTTATAGTTTTCAATGCATATCCCCAAAAGGATAATGGAATATATGCTTGAATATTCATCAACCTTACTATTTCCAAAAAGGTATGGTTTCTCCTTTCACTAAAATCATTCCAATATGGTGTATAAGGTGGAGTGAGTTGAGATATAATCCCAAACTCTCATATAAATTTGATAAAATATTGGTTGAGATATTCACCACCTAGATCCAATCAAAGCTTCTTTATCTTCTTTATAAGTTTATTCTCTACTTTATTATTGAATTCTTTGAATTTATCAAAGTACTCATACCTATGAATCATTAAGTAGACATAAACATATCTAATCAATTCATAAGTAAAAGTTATGAAGTAAGAATACCCACCTTTATCTTATATTGAAAATGGTCTGCACAAATCAATGTGTACCAATCGTAGAATCTCTATGGCTCTTTCACCCTGTCCACTAGATGGTGGTTTAGTCATTTTTATTTATAAACAATAATAAAATATTTCAAGTGGTTTTAGCTCATAAGAGTCTAAATAATCATCTTGGTAGATCTTTTTCAAATGCTTCTCATTTACATGACCAAGACGGTGATGCCATAGTTGGGTGTTATATGAGTCATGTGAACATGATTCGTTATCAATTTTCAATACTTATTTTTTGTAATTTAATACATAAAGACCATTATTTAAATGTTCCATACCATAAAATATGTTTTATTTATAAAATAAACAACTTTTATTTACAAACTTAAAAATAAAACCATTTGTATATAGGTATGATACAAAAAATTATGTTCTTGGTAATCATTGGTACATAATAAAAATATTTTAAAACCAAAATCATTCCCATTAGAAATGGAAGTTTATTGTCACCAATGGCTAGAGAATTCAGCCTCACGCCTTTAGTAGCTCTAAAATCCACCTCTTCTCTAGTAATCTTTCAGAATCTACTTGGTTCTAAAATTTGGATACAAATGTGATCACCACAAGCTATATCTAATACCCAATGTGTAAATATTGAAAGATTTCACTCGATAACGAATGCACCTTTATCTTCCCCTTGCTTCTGGGTGTAGTTCCTCATCCAATTTCCAGGATTACCACATGTGAAACATACTACCCCATTTTCCTTTCCTTGCCTCTAGATCTTTCTCTTATTGGAAGGATTGTGCTCAGGAGCTTTAGAGTTGTTATGATTCTTGGGCCCCTTTACCATGTTATTCTTTTTATTGTTCACCATACAGACTGTGGGTTTATCACAACCCATGTACTTATCAACTTGGATAATCAAAGTAAGAAGTTTTGAAAGACTCTTCTCATTATTGATCATATTGTAATCAACAATAAAACTGTAGAATGTCTTGGGAAGTTATGAAAGTATGAGACTTATACTCCACTCATCCGGAATATAATCCCTAAGATTTATAAGCATTCAATGTATCCAATAAGATTAACTACATGAGTCCTAGCTAGCACAAACTCTCCAAGATTAGTTGTAAACAAAGAATTGGAGATCTCGTATCTCTCTTGTCTTGCCTTATCTTGATAGAGATCCCAAAGGTGATACATAATGCTATACGCATTCATGTCTTCATGTTGATTCAAAATCTCATTGGTCATGAATGATAGCATGAAGCACTGAAAATTTGTTGAATCATTCAAATGTTTCTCATAGAGTGATAACTCTTCATCACTTGCCTTGTTATGAGGTATATCAGGAATAAGTTATTCCAACAAATATAATTTTCTTTCATGGTAAAGGATAACGTGTAAGATCCTTTACCACTCTTTTAAATTTGTGTTGGTGAGAAGGTTATCCTTGTCAATTATGGATCACGGTGATATTTTTTATGCCATTTTAATTATTATTTATACAAGTAAAATGAATAGATATTTATTACTTTTTCTGATAAAATTTAGAAAAATAAATAAATATTATATTTATTAATCTCCCACTATTTTATCAAAACTCAATATCCCTCACCATTGGCTTTGTAATATCCTATTTCTTGGATATTCTAGTGGAAAGGATCCATATTCCTCTTTTCATTACACCAACTTTGGTTGGTCAAACAACTTGAATGGTTTTAGGTAGGAATTCCAAATTTCAACTGCATTAACTCAAAATTCATTGATCTGTTGACTGGATTCCCCAATCCTGAAATCCTTAAATTGGGTTTCCTCAATGCTTGCCTCTCAGTTACACCAAGTACTACTTTGGCGGTCAACCCTTGATGTGAACTAAGTTAAGTCGGCCTAAAACTTCATATTATAATTCACAGATAGTTAAAAGCACCCCAACTTTGGTTGGTTAAGAACTTTGAAATATGGTTTGATTTTAACTGAAGTAGTGGAAGTCTATACTGACTTAATATATAATTGAGGGATCTTATCTTTTATGTGTAAATTCAAATTATTATATTTATCATATTATTTTTAATATTAAGTGGGTTTACTTAAGTGATTAACCATGTTTTATATAATATTTATGCATAAGACAATTTATTTTAGTTCTATCTTTCATTCTTATTGATTCATTAATTCATGTGATCGTGATAAAACATACATAATGAAATAATAATGTGACTTGAAAAAAATAATATAATAAAGTGGTATGATCGTGATCTTTTACTAATGGTTAGTTTATCTATTGGTTGATAAAATAACCATTGAACTAGGGGGAAACACCTTGAACCAATTAAGGTTTGTGTTATAGATTTCCATATATCCACCTATATATATCTCTTGGATTGGTTTCGCCTCAACTCCAAACTTGAACCACCACCACTAGCTTGGAAGCTCCATCCATTATATATGATTTTACTCACATACAGGTGAGTTGAAAGGGGTTTACATAATAGAAACCATGGGCACACAAGCCATTACATAATAATAGGAGAGAAGGAATGCAGGCCAATAATTTAATTTAATAAAAAATTAAATGAAATCGATCATATACAAAGGTTTAGTATATGCTCGTGATCATCCACATGCATGCTAAAAATTACGCATTTAATAAAACTAGCATTCAATTTTAAATCATTCTAATTTAATATAAATCATGTTCGAATAAATTAATTATCTTCTTTAATTAATCAATTCTTTTATCTTAATTCTTATCCAAATTTTCTTGAGATTCACATCCATCATAATTTCAAAAAAAATTAAATAAATTTATTTTAAATTAACTGTGTACATAAATGCACCTTAGAGGCAACACGATGAATACCCATATGAATCTACCCAACATGAATTATACATGTATACCATTTACTCTTGTGATATATGGAATACATGAACTATCACGTACTTTCATGACATGTGCTATCAACTTAATGATTATACGAATTACATGATTTTTCAATCACGTTTTACACTTCAATGCACATAGATTAAAAATTGTAAATGACTTATATATGATATGAAGATCTGAACATTACACAAAAAATAATTAAACATTTATATATATATTAAAATCCATCACATGGATTGTCCTATTAACTTAATGATCACACGCAAGAACATATCAATAAGTTTTTTATAGTATAATAAATTAATTATAATTCTACATAATTTGGTTTAAGTACATAGTGTGTACATATGATCTACATAGAATGTACATCTCTCACTGTCTATCTGAGGCACATGCCTAGGGACCCAACGTGTAAATTGTTCCTTGAAAAAATTGGAGTACACAGCGTGTGCAAAGGGATACATGGTGTGTTGTCTTTGAGTTACACGGTCACCAATCAGGTAGGCTATGTATGGAAATACACAGCTCGTATGTGACTTAAAGAGCTACACGCCATGTACGTGGGATACACAGTGTGTACTCCAGGTGACCATTGACCAGGCTGGCATGATCAACATGTATTGTAAGAAATTAAATATACTTCATGTATTCAATTCTCATGGTTTGAATTATTTCTAAAATAATTCCTAGTGCATTGAACACTAGTACACAGTCTGTAACTCTAATTACATGGTGTGTAACTCTAATTACATAGTGTGTACTCTTGTGTTATCTAGCCAGAATCCTTGGAACCTCTGGATGAGTTCTTCAATTTTATTTCATTCATAAAATTAATCAATTTGATTAGATCTATAAGAAACAAAAGTGGAAGAAGTATATCTCACAATTCAGATTAAAATAACAATTAAAATTGAATTGAAAACTAAATGAAAAATGTGTAAATCAATAAATGATCTTTAAATAATTATAAATAATTATGTGATCGCTCTAATACCACTTCTAGGTTCTGGGTGCAGTGGAAGTGTGTGATGGTTCATGCCCATCTTTGATTTTTGTCATGATCAATGATTAATCTAAGATCTACACAATCATAAACACTATGATGAATGTAATTGAATCAAAGAAAACAAACAATAGATAAAATTTCAAAACTCGGGGGAGGATTATCTTGTATTATTTATAATTAATTTAATCAATTAAATAATTAACTTGTGTGAATTATTTCTTCATTGAAGGATCTGACAACAAGTCTACGTTGTATGGTCATTGCATTTTAGGAATAAAGAGAATATTTCCTCTAACGGTGATCCACACATGTTCTATAAATCTCTGAATGTCATAGGAATCTTCGAGTGCTATAATGGAAGATCATATCGCTTACGTCATTCGCCTTTGATCAGCATGAGAATCACTTCCAAAGCATTCTACTTGATCTCTCTTAACTTGAGAGTAGAGGTATATGAAGATTTCTCTTTATTATTAGGAGAATTCTTAGAGAGTGGGCTCTCTAGGGATTGAGAGGATTATCTCCATCTATCTTTGTGCACAACACAAAAATGAATTGGATATCTTAGAAAAATAATATAATTAGGTTTAAATACCGCTAGGGTTTAGAAATAAATATTTTCACAAGTTCCCTTTGATATTTATTTAATAACCCCATGTCTAAAATAATAATATTATTATTATTTCCTTGACATGCACTTAACTTGTGAATTAAATTAAATATTATTTGATCAAATAATATTCAATATATATTATTTCTCACTAAACCTAAATAATTGATCCATCATTCCATCATAAAATTTATCAGTCATTGAATAATGACTATTTATTTAATAAATAAATATCACTACATTATTCACCAATAAATAAATAAATATTATATTCACTAAATAGAAAATAAATATTTATTAAATATTTTACTCACATTATATTCTCTCGAATAAATGGTGACAAAATATATGCGATAAAGAAAATATGAATAATTATTAAACCATGTGCAGGAATAATATTTATTCAACTTTTTAAATAATAAATAATAATGTATTATTTAACTAATATTCTAGATATACTTAGTGTGTGACCCTCTTAGCCTCGTTCTCAGTGACATTAGGCAAAGCATCCTAAAGTTCAAGGTTAGTATCTAGTAACATTCCAAGGAATCTATAGAGAAAGAAGTCAATGTCGCAACGACATAATACCTCATACGGATGCTTACTATGTAATATAATCCATTAATCATGATATCTATAATCAAGTAGGTTTCATGTTGGTGCCATCAACCTATATGTTTGATGTCTCTTTATTTGACTTTATGGAAATTGAACAAGACTATAGATCACCATGGCCATGTATTTATTTAAGATATATCATTTTCATCAAAGGGACTGAGATATCAAATTCTATTAAAGAATATAAGTGCCAAATACTTTCTTGTATTATTCATTAATTCAATATTACTCATGACGCACCCAACATATCCTACCTCTCCACAAACATATTTCATCACAGTTTTCATCAATGCATCAAAGTATGTGACTCATAATACTCATTAATAATAATCTTAAATTCTAAGGATCAATACACATGTTCATGGATAGAAACATCCAATGACACATATAAATGTGAATTTTCTACTAGAGGGTTTCATTCTCATAACATCTCATGTTAGATATTACTAAGGGCGTACACCATTAGAAGGTGCCTCCAAGTCCTATGAGTCTCCATCCTCGATATCTTGTATCATTTATGTCCCTAAAATGATATCATCAGGCTATAGAACATATATTTTAGAATAATTTCACAGTACTCCTCAGTTCTCATCATAGCAGGGGGCTGCTATGACCTATTAGTGTGACAATTACTCTTAAGACTTTATCACATACTATGTTATGCATAAAAATAATCATTATGTGATAAGAAGATTATTAATATTCAAAAATATGAATATAGGTTATCATAAAGTACACATAGGTTGGTTATAGGGAACCAAATCCAACATGGGCAACCTAAACGGGTCTCAAACGATTATATCAAGACATTCAATTAATTGTAGGGGCAACACCAGAAAGTCCAGCATGCATCACAATGGAAACAAGGAATATAAAACACTAAACCTTGATGGAAAGGTATATACCACCTACCATATACTCATGGTAGAACACTTGTCTATTATCAACTCCTAACTCAACCCGATCAAAAGAAAATGGAGAAACAGATGAATGCCCTGAAAATATGGCATAAGGGCCTACACCAAAACAACTTCATTGAGGATAATGGTAATAATGAAAGGTGAAAGATGAATATGGAACTCACCAACGTGGGTTTAATGAGACCAATGGTGTAAGAATCAGAGTCTAGATCATTAAACAACACTAAAGCCTGAGTTAGGCTCAAAGGGGGAGCTCCTTTAGTGGCTCTCCTGTGCGTGAGGGGGAAAGAAATTAGGGAGGGGGATTCTATCGAAAATGGAGGCCTTGCCTCTTATTTTAAAAACTGACATTAGTCATTTACACGATGTGTTAATTCTTTACACATCATGTAAATCTTGGAGTATCTCCCTTGGGAAAACCCCTTTACATGTCGTGAATTGGCCTACCCAAACATTACTCGTCATGTATTGCATACACATCATGTAAACCAAATACACGTCGTGTAATTGGCCTATAGCCAACATACATCCCTCATGAATCTTCCTTTCTAAAAATAACCCCACCAACCCTTAGACCTAGATTTAAGGTCTAATCCAAAATGAGAACTTTCAAAATAGTTTAACCGTAAATAAAAGGATTCATACCTCATCAAAAAACCAAGGATCTTACAAAAATAATAAAAAAATATCATCTTAAAAAAATTAGATATGGAAACATTAAAAGTTTTAGTACTTCTATGAAGACCTCAAAAACCCATTAATCTTGATGAATCTAGAAAATTAGTTGATCAAAATACTTTTAGAGGAATTATCTATAGTTTACTATATATCATATATATTCAACCAGATTTAATGTTTTTTGCATGTTTATGTATGGGATATCAAGAAAATACAAAATAATCTCATATTAAAGTTGTTAATAAAAAATTTCATTACCTTAATAGAACTATGGATCTTTTTACATTTTATACTTATGAAAATTAATTTGATTTAAAAAGTTTTTTAGATGTTGCTTTTTATAGATATAAAATAAATAGAAAAATTATATCTGGAGCATCTATTTTTTTAGGAGAATATTTTTTATGGTATTTTAAAAAAACACTTAATAGTGTTTTCCACTGCTTAAGAATAATATTTTTCAACTAGAAGTTGTTGTGATTAGGTGTTTTGGATTCAACACACACTCACTGATTTTGGCACGAGTTTTTCTAAAACTCTAATTTTGTGTAATAACACAAGTTTCATGGATTTTTAAGTAAAAACATAACACATCACTAATGATCTAATAACATATATTTAATAAATCATTTCCTTAATGATCAAACATAAAAAGGATATTCCATTTTACAATTCATCAAAATGGAAGAGCAACTTGCTAATATTTTTTTAAAAAACACTCAATTATGATAGATTTGAATATATTATACAGAATTTAGGAATGGTTAACATAAAATGATCATTCATATAAACTTATTATTTAACTATATTCTTACAAAAAAACTCATTCAAAATAGGGGGTATATTTTTTTCTATTTTTTGAAAAAATTTAGTTTTCATAAATTTTTCGATGTTTGTCTTTCAGATAAAAATTTTCGAAAAAGGTTTCTAAATAAAAAATTTCTTAAAACTTTTCCTGAAAAAAATTTTCTCAGAAAGTTTCAAGATAAAACTTTTCTTAATAATTTTATGGAAAAAAATTCTTAAAATTTTTCGAGAAATTGCCTTCTTAAAAAAGTTTGTAAAAATTTTAAGTTACAATCACTGAACAAACATTCCTAAAGAAAGTTTATTTTTTTTCTCTGAGTGTTGATTTTTATGTTTTATATTTTTATTTTTCCTATATATTGTTAATTTAATTTTATATAGATCAATTTTTATTAAAATTATTTCTAATATATGATTTAAAAACTTTTAGGTTTCATTAGTATTATTCATTCGATAAAATTTATGCATTTGTTTAAAACTCCAAAAAATCAAAAAATATTCCCATATTTTGAGAAATAATATCAACCGTCAATCTTAATAAGGGTTTCCTTCTGAGCTAGTGAATCTAGATAATTTTAATCATCTCTCTCCTTAATTCTATTTAAAGGGGTGTGGCTCACTAATCCTTTGCTACTAAGAGTCTTCAAAGAATGTCTCTCGTGAATTAGTTTTTCAGTTTATTTGATTGTTTGGTGTTCATTCAATAGTCTCTTTATATTTATTTAACAAAGATGAAATCCTCAAGTAACTTATCAGATAGAATAATTGTTAAAGAAATACTGATAGAAATATCTTAGTATGATAAGTATGATTCATTGTTAAAATCTATTATTTTTTTCAAGGTTGGGATGATTTATGTGTATAAAAAGATGAATTTAATCTTCATTTCCATAAAATTTTTATATAT
Organism: Viscum album; assembly: GCA_963277665.1. NCBI lineage: Eukaryota > Viridiplantae > Streptophyta > Magnoliopsida > Santalales > Viscaceae > Viscum > Viscum album. Next base: position 407 of record CAUJRU010004380.1, on the reverse strand, counting down.
TTTATTCATAGGTCAAGTTTTATAAAGAAGGGGATCTAAAATTTATGCATTTTACTCTTTCCCAAGACTTATATAAATTGAATATCAAGAAAGTGTAAGAGTTAGTTGGAATTCCTTTGGAAGGTGAAGTAATCTTGGTTGAAGCTAGGATATTTTGAGAAGTCAAGAGAAAAAAACTTATTTATTTTCATATTATAAAAATGTTAGGAAAGTTAACCATATTTCTCTAGATGTGAGAATAGTTTCAATTTAGATTCAAAACTATCTCATTACAAGGAAATGGGATAGAGATATGTTGAAAGTGAATGAAATTTATGTTTTTTATTTCTTATATAATATGAATAAATTCAACCATGTGAAGTTTGTGTTTCATTGCATAGATATTTCCACGAATGGGACCATAAAGC
>CAUJRU010004379.1:0-18000 GCA_963277665.1 Viscum album | reverse complement strand
TTTTCAGGTTTAGTTGGTATATTAAAAGGACAGGGCTTAGCTGTTAAGGTTTAGGGTTAATTATTTTGATATTAGGGTATATGGTATATTTTTTTGGTTTAAGGGTTCTACTTTTAGGTTTTATAGTTTAGGGATTAGGGTTTCGGGTATAGGGTTTTGGGACTATGTTTTAGGTTTTTTTGTTTAGATTTTCGGGTTTAGTTGGTAGATTTAGGGGATAGGGTTTAGGTTTTAAGGTTTATGGTTAAGTATTTTGAGATTAGGGTACAGGGTATAGGTTTTTGGGTTTATTTTTCAGATTTTATGTTTTAGAATTTTGGGATTACGGTTTCGGGTATAGTGTTTTGGGACTAGGTTTCATGACTCTTTGTTTAGCATTTCGGGTTTAGTTGGTAGATTTAAGGGTTAGGGTTTAGGTTTTAAGGTTTATGGATAATTATTTTAATATTATGGTATATTTTATTTGTTTTTGGGTTTAGGGTTCTGATTTTAGATTTTAGAGTTTAGCAATTAGGGTTTCGGGTATAGGGTTTTGGGACTAGGTTTTAGGTTTTTTTGTTTAGCGTTTTGGGTTTAGTTGGTAGATTTAAGGGATAGGGTTTAGGTTTTAAGATTTAGGGTTAATTATTTTGAGATTATGGTATAGGGTATAGGTTTTTGAGTTTAGGTTTCAGATTTTACGTTTTAGAGTTTAAGGATTAGGGGTTCGGGTATAGGGTTTTCAGACTAGGTTATAGGATTGTTTGTTTAGCTTTTCATGTTTAAATGGTAGATTAAAGGCTTAGGATTTTAGTTTTAAGGTTTAGGGATAAATATTTTGAGATTCGGGTATATGTTATATGTTTTTGGGTATAGGTTTCAGCTTTTAGGTTTTAGAGTTTAGGGATTAGGGTTTCGGGTATAGGGTTTTTGGACTTGGTTTTAGGAATTTTTGTTTAGATTTTCGGGTGTAGTTGGTAGATTTAAGGGATATGGTTTAGGTTTTATGGTTAAGGGTTAAGTATTTTGATATTTGGGTATAGGTTATATGTTTCTAGGATTGGGGTTCAACTTTTGGGTTTTCAAGTTTCGAAATTAGGGTTTCGAGTATAGGGTTTTGGGAGTAGGTTTTAGGATTTTTTGTTTAGAGTTTCGGTTTTAGTTGGTAGATTTAAGGGATAGGGTTTATGTTTTAAGGTTAGGGGTTAATTATTTAATGTTTTGGTATAGGGTATATGTTTTTGGGATTAGGTTTCAGCTTTTGGGTTTTGGACTTTATGAATTAGGGATTCGAGTATAGGGTTTTGGGAGTAGGTTTTAGGTTTTTTTGTTGAGCTTTTTGGTTTTAGTTGGTAGATTTAAGGGATAGGGTTGAGGTTTTAAGGTTTGAGGTTAAGTATTTTTATTTTAGGGTACAGGTTATAGGTTTCTATGTTTATGGTTCCCCTTTTAGATTTTAGAGTTTAGAGATTAGGGTTTCGGGTAAAGGGTTTTGGGACTAGGTATTAGAATTTCTTATTTAGATTTTCAAGTTTAGTTGGAATATTTAAGGGATAAAATTTATGTTTTAAGGTTTAGGTTTAATTATTTTGAGATTAGGGTATAGGGTATATGTTTTTGGATTTTGGTTTTAGATTTTAGGTTTTAGAGTTTAGGGATTGGGTTTTCGGGTATAGGGTTTCGGGACAAGGTTTTATAATTTTTTTTGTTTTAGCTTTTCGTGTTTAGTTGGTAGATTTAAGGTACAGGGTTTAGGTTTAAAGGTTTTGGGTTTAGAAGTTTCATATTAGGGTATAGTTTACATGTTTTTGGGTTTATGGTTCAGCATTTAGGTTTTAGAGTTTAGGAATTCGGGCTTCGGGTGTAGGGTTTCGGGACTAGGTTTTAGGATTTATTGTTTAGATTTTCGGGTTTAGTTGTTAAATTTAAGATATAGGGTTTAATTATTAAGTTTTAGGGTTAATTATTTTGATATTAGGGTATCAGGTATATTTTTTTGGGTTTAGGGCTCAATTTTATATTTTAGAGTTTTGGGATTAGGGTTTTGGGTATATGGTTTTGGGACTAGGTTTTAGGATTTTGTTCTTAGCTTTTCTGGTTTAGTTTGTAGATTTATGGGATAGAGTTTAGGTTTTTATATTTATGGTTAATTATTTTTATATTATAGCGTAGGTTATATGATTTTGGGTTTAGTTTTCAGCTTTTATGTTTTAGATTTTAAGGATTAGGGTTTCAGTTATAGGGTTTTGGGACTAGGTTTTAGGGTTTTTTGTTCAGATTTCAAGGTCTAGTTGCTATATAAAAGTGATAGTGCTTAGCTGTTATGGTTTAGGGTTAATTTTTTTGAGATCAGGGTATATGGTATATGTTTTTGGTTTTAGGGTTCTACTTTTAGGTTTTATAGTTTAGGGATTAGGCTTTCCGGTATAGGGTTTTGGGACTAGGTTTTATGTTTTTTTTAGATTTTTGGGTTTAGTGGGAAGATTTAAGGGATAGGGTGTAGGTTTTAAGGTTTAGGGTTAAGTATTTTGATATTAGGGTATAGGGTAGAGGTTTTTGGGTTTAGGTTTCAGATTTTATGTTTTAGAGTTTAGGGATTAGGGTTTCGGGTATAGTGTTTTGGGACTAGGTTTCATGACTCTTTGTTTAGCATTTCGGGTTTTGTTGGTAGATTTAAGGGTTAGGGTTTAGGTTTTTAGGTTTATGGATAATTATTTTAATATTATGGTATATTTTATTTGTTTTTGGGTTTAGGGTTCTGATTTTAGATTTTAGAGTTTAGCAATTAGGGTTTCGGGTATAGGGTTTTGGGACTAGGTTTTAGGTTTTTTTGTTTAGCGTTTTGGGTTTAGTTGGTAGATTTAAGGGATAGGGTTTAGGTTTTAAGATTTAGGGTTAATTATTTTGAGATTATGGTATAGGGTATAGGTTTTTGAGTTTAGGTTTCAGATTTTACGTTTTAGAGTTTAAGGATTAGGGGTTCGGGTATAGGGTTTTCAGACTAGGTTATAGGATTGTTTGTTTAGCTTTTCATGTTTAAATGGTAGATTAAAGGCTTAGGATTTTAGTTTTAAGGTTTAGGGATAAATATTTTGAGATTCGGGTATATGTTATATGTTTTTGGGTATAGGTTTCAGCTTTTAGGTTTTAGAGTTTAGGGATTAGGGTTTCGGGTATAGGGTTTTTGGACTTGGTTTTAGGAATTTTTGTTTAGATTTTCGGGTGTAGTTGGTAGATTTAAGGGATATGGTTTAGGTTTTATGGTTAAGGGTTAAGTATTTTGATATTTGGGTATAGGTTATATGTTTCTAGGATTGGGGTTCAACTTTTGGGTTTTCAAGTTTCGAAATTAGGGTTTCGAGTATAGGGTTTTGGGAGTAGGTTTTAGGATTTTTTGTTTAGAGTTTCGGTTTTAGTTGGTAGATTTAAGGGATAGGGTTTATGTTTTAAGGTTAGGGGTTAATTATTTAATGTTTTGGTATAGGGTATATGTTTTTGGGATTAGGTTTCAGCTTTTGGGTTTTGGACTTTATGAATTAGGGATTCGAGTATAGGGTTTTGGGAGTAGGTTTTAGGTTTTTTTGTTGAGCTTTTTGGTTTTAGTTGGTAGATTTAAGGGATAGGGTTGAGGTTTTAAGGTTTGAGGTTAAGTATTTTTATTTTAGGGTACAGGTTATAGGTTTCTATGTTTATGGTTCCCCTTTTAGATTTTAGAGTTTAGAGATTAGGGTTTCGGGTAAAGGGTTTTGGGACTAGGTATTAGAATTTCTTATTTAGATTTTCAAGTTTAGTTGGAATATTTAAGGGATAAAATTTATGTTTTAAGGTTTAGGTTTAATTATTTTGAGATTAGGGTATAGGGTATATGTTTTTGGATTTTGGTTTTAGATTTTAGGTTTTAGAGTTTAGGGATTGGGTTTTCGGGTATAGGGTTTCGGGACAAGGTTTTATAATTTTTTTTGTTTTAGCTTTTCGTGTTTAGTTGGTAGATTTAAGGTACAGGGTTTAGGTTTAAAGGTTTTGGGTTTAGAAGTTTCATATTAGGGTATAGTTTACATGTTTTTGGGTTTATGGTTCAGCATTTAGGTTTTAGAGTTTAGGAATTCGGGCTTCGGGTGTAGGGTTTCGGGACTAGGTTTTAGGATTTATTGTTTAGATTTTCGGGTTTAGTTGTTAAATTTAAGATATAGGGTTTAATTATTAAGTTTTAGGGTTAATTATTTTGATATTAGGGTATCAGGTATATTTTTTTGGGTTTAGGGCTCAATTTTATATTTTAGAGTTTTGGGATTAGGGTTTTGGGTATATGGTTTTGGGACTAGGTTTTAGGATTTTGTTCTTAGCTTTTCTGGTTTAGTTTGTAGATTTATGGGATAGAGTTTAGGTTTTTATATTTATGGTTAATTATTTTTATATTATAGCGTAGGTTATATGATTTTGGGTTTAGTTTTCAGCTTTTATGTTTTAGATTTTAAGGATTAGGGTTTCAGTTATAGGGTTTTGGGACTAGGTTTTAGGGTTTTTTGTTCAGATTTCAAGGTCTAGTTGCTATATAAAAGTGATAGTGCTTAGCTGTTATGGTTTAGGGTTAATTTTTTTGAGATCAGGGTATATGGTATATGTTTTTGGTTTTAGGGTTCTACTTTTAGGTTTTATAGTTTAGGGATTAGGCTTTCCGGTATAGGGTTTTGGGACTAGGTTTTATGTTTTTTTTAGATTTTTGGGTTTAGTGGGAAGATTTAAGGGATAGGGTGTAGGTTTTAAGGTTTAGGGTTAAGTATTTTGATATTAGGGTATAGGGTAGAGGTTTTTGGGTTTAGGTTTCAGATTTTATGTTTTAGAGTTTAGGGATTAGGGTTTCGGGTATAGTGTTTTGGGACTAGGTTTCATGACTCTTTGTTTAGCATTTCGGGTTTTGTTGGTAGATTTAAGGGTTAGGGTTTAGGTTTTTAGGTTTATGGATAATTATTTTAATATTATGGTATATTTTATTTGTTTTTGGGTTTAGGGTTCTGATTTTAGATTTTAGAGTTTAGCAATTAGGGTTTCGGGTATAGGGTTTTGGGACTAGGTTTTAGGTTTTTTTGTTTAGCGTTTTGGGTTTAGTTGGTAGATTTAAGGGATAGGGTTTAGGTTTTAAGATTTAGGGTTAATTATTTTGAGATTATGGTATAGGGTATAGGTTTTTGAGTTTAGGTTTCAGATTTTACGTTTTAGAGTTTAAGGATTAGGGGTTCGGGTATAGGGTTTTCAGACTAGGTTATAGGATTGTTTGTTTAGCTTTTCATGTTTAAATGGTAGATTAAAGGCTTAGGATTTTAGTTTTAAGGTTTAGGGATAAATATTTTGAGATTCGGGTATATGTTATATGTTTTTGGGTATAGGTTTCAGCTTTTAGGTTTTAGAGTTTAGGGATTAGGGTTTCGGGTATAGGGTTTTTGGACTTGGTTTTAGGAATTTTTGTTTAGATTTTCGGGTGTAGTTGGTAGATTTAAGGGATATGGTTTAGGTTTTATGGTTAAGGGTTAAGTATTTTGATATTTGGGTATAGGTTATATGTTTCTAGGATTGGGGTTCAACTTTTGGGTTTTCAAGTTTCGAAATTAGGGTTTCGAGTATAGGGTTTTGGGAGTAGGTTTTAGGATTTTTTGTTTAGAGTTTCGGTTTTAGTTGGTAGATTTAAGGGATAGGGTTTATGTTTTAAGGTTAGGGGTTAATTATTTAATGTTTTGGTATAGGGTATATGTTTTTGGGATTAGGTTTCAGCTTTTGGGTTTTGGACTTTATGAATTAGGGATTCGAGTATAGGGTTTTGGGAGTAGGTTTTAGGTTTTTTTGTTGAGCTTTTTGGTTTTAGTTGGTAGATTTAAGGGATAGGGTTGAGGTTTTAAGGTTTGAGGTTAAGTATTTTTATTTTAGGGTACAGGTTATAGGTTTCTATGTTTATGGTTCCCCTTTTAGATTTTAGAGTTTAGAGATTAGGGTTTCGGGTAAAGGGTTTTGGGACTAGGTATTAGAATTTCTTATTTAGATTTTCAAGTTTAGTTGGAATATTTAAGGGATAAAATTTATGTTTTAAGGTTTAGGTTTAATTATTTTGAGATTAGGGTATAGGGTATATGTTTTTGGATTTTGGTTTTAGATTTTAGGTTTTAGAGTTTAGGGATTGGGTTTTCGGGTATAGGGTTTCGGGACAAGGTTTTATAATTTTTTTTGTTTTAGCTTTTCGTGTTTAGTTGGTAGATTTAAGGTACAGGGTTTAGGTTTAAAGGTTTTGGGTTTAGAAGTTTCATATTAGGGTATAGTTTACATGTTTTTGGGTTTATGGTTCAGCATTTAGGTTTTAGAGTTTAGGAATTCGGGCTTCGGGTGTAGGGTTTCGGGACTAGGTTTTAGGATTTATTGTTTAGATTTTCGGGTTTAGTTGTTAAATTTAAGATATAGGGTTTAATTATTAAGTTTTAGGGTTAATTATTTTGATATTAGGGTATCAGGTATATTTTTTTGGGTTTAGGGCTCAATTTTATATTTTAGAGTTTTGGGATTAGGGTTTTGGGTATATGGTTTTGGGACTAGGTTTTAGGATTTTGTTCTTAGCTTTTCTGGTTTAGTTTGTAGATTTATGGGATAGAGTTTAGGTTTTTATATTTATGGTTAATTATTTTTATATTATAGCGTAGGTTATATGATTTTGGGTTTAGTTTTCAGCTTTTATGTTTTAGATTTTAAGGATTAGGGTTTCAGTTATAGGGTTTTGGGACTAGGTTTTAGGGTTTTTTGTTCAGATTTCAAGGTCTAGTTGCTATATAAAAGTGATAGTGCTTAGCTGTTATGGTTTAGGGTTAATTTTTTTGAGATCAGGGTATATGGTATATGTTTTTGGTTTTAGGGTTCTACTTTTAGGTTTTATAGTTTAGGGATTAGGCTTTCCGGTATAGGGTTTTGGGACTAGGTTTTATGTTTTTTTTAGATTTTTGGGTTTAGTGGGAAGATTTAAGGGATAGGGTGTAGGTTTTAAGGTTTAGGGTTAAGTATTTTGATATTAGGGTATAGGGTAGAGGTTTTTGGGTTTAGGTTTCAGATTTTATGTTTTAGAGTTTAGGGATTAGGGTTTCGGGTATAGTGTTTTGGGACTAGGTTTCATGACTCTTTGTTTAGCATTTCGGGTTTTGTTGGTAGATTTAAGGGTTAGGGTTTAGGTTTTTAGGTTTATGGATAATTATTTTAATATTAGGGTATATGGTATATGTTTCTAGGTTTAGGGTTATGCTTTTAGGTTTTAGAGTTTAGGGACTATGGTTTCGGTTATAGGGTTTTGGGACTTGGTTTTAGGTTTTTTTGTTTAGATTTTCGGGTTTAGTTGGTATATTTAAGGGATCGGGTTTAGGTTTTAAGTTTTAGGGTTATGTATTTTGGTATTAGGTTATAGGGTATAGGTTTTTGAGTTTAGGGTTCAGATTTTACGTTTTAGATTTTAGGGATTAGGGGTTCGGGTATGGGGTTTTCGGACTAGGTTTTTGGATTATTTGTTTAGCTTTTCAGGTTTAGTTCATAGATTTAAGGCTTAGGGTTTCAGTTTAAAGGTTTAGGGATAAATAGTTTGAGATTAGGTTTTATGTTATATGTTTTGGGGTATATTATTCAGCTTTTAGGTTTTAGATTTTAGGGATTAGGGTTTCAAGTATAGGGTTTTTGGACTAGCTTTTCAGATTTTTTGTTTAGCTTTTCGGGTGTAATTGGTATATTTAAGGGATAGGGTTTAGGTTTTAAGGTTAAGGGTTAATTATTTTGATATTTTTGTATATGGTATATGTTTCTAAGATTAGGGTTATGCTTTTGGGTTTTATAGTAAAGGAATTAGGGTTTCGAGTATAGGGTTTTGGGAGTAGGTTTTAGGTTTTTTTGTCTAGCTTTTCGTTTTTAGTTGGTAGATTTAAGGGATAGAGTTTAGGGTTTAAGGTTTAGGGTTAAGTATTTTTATTTTAGGGTACAGGTTATAGGATTATGTGTTTAGTGTTCCACTTTTAGATTTTTGAGTTCAGGGATTAGGGTTTCGGGTAAAGGGTTTTGGGACAAGGTCTTATAATTGTTTATTTAGATTTTCAAGTTTAGTAGCTATATTTATGGGATAACATTTAGGTTTTGAGGTTTTTGTTTAATTATTTTGAGATTAGGTTCTAGGGTATATGTTTTTGGATTTAGATTTCAAATTTTAGGTTCTATAGTTTAGGGATTGGGTTATCGGGTATAGGGTTTCGGGACAAGGTTTTATAATTTTCTTTATTTTAGATTTTCGGGTTTAGTTGGTAGATTTAAGGTATACGGTTTTGGTTTAAAGGTCTAGGGTTAATAATTTTCACATTAGTGTATAGGTTACATGTTTTGGGGATTAGGGTTCAGCCTTTAGGTTTTAGAGTTTAAGGATTAGGGCTTCAGGTGTAGGGTTTCGGGACTAGGTTTTAGGATTTCTTGTTTAGATTTTCAGGTTTAGTTGGTAAATTTAAGGGATAGGGTTTGGGTTTTAAGGTTTTCTATTAATTATTTTGTTATTATGGTATCAGGTATTTGTTTTTGGGTTTAGGGTTCAATTTTAGATTTTAGAGTTTAGGGATTAGGGTCTTGGATATAGGGTTTTGGGACTAGGTTTTAGGATTTTTTGTTTAGTTTTTCTGGTTTAGTTTGTAGATTTAAGGGATAGAGTTTAGGTTTTAATGTTTAGGGTTAATTATTTTGACATTAGAGTATAGGTTATATGTTTTTGGGTTTAGGTTTTATCTTTTAAGTTTTAGATTTTAGGGATAGGGTTTCAGGTGTAGGGTTTGGGACTAGGTTTTAGGGTTTTTATTTAGATTTTCAGGTTTAGTTGGTATATTAAAAGGACAGGGCTTAGCTGTTAAGGTTTAGGGTTAATTATTTTGATATTAGGGTATATGGTATATTTTTTTGGTTTAAGGGTTCTACTTTTAGGTTTTATAGTTTAGGGATTAGGGTTTCGGGTATAGGGTTTTGGGACTATGTTTTAGGTTTTTTTGTTTAGATTTTCGGGTTTAGTTGGTAGATTTAGGGGATAGGGTTTAGGTTTTAAGGTTTATGGTTAAGTATTTTGAGATTAGGGTACAGGGTATAGGTTTTTGGGTTTATTTTTCAGATTTTATGTTTTAGAATTTTGGGATTACGGTTTCGGGTATAGTGTTTTGGGACTAGGTTTCATGACTCTTTGTTTAGCATTTCGGGTTTAGTTGGTAGATTTAAGGGTTAGGGTTTAGGTTTTAAGGTTTATGGATAATTATTTTAATATTATGGTATATTTTATTTGTTTTTGGGTTTAGGGTTCTGATTTTAGATTTTAGAGTTTAGCAATTAGGGTTTCGGGTATAGGGTTTTGGGACTAGGTTTTAGGTTTTTTTGTTTAGCGTTTTGGGTTTAGTTGGTAGATTTAAGGGATAGGGTTTAGGTTTTAAGATTTAGGGTTAATTATTTTGAGATTATGGTATAGGGTATAGGTTTTTGAGTTTAGGTTTCAGATTTTACGTTTTAGAGTTTAAGGATTAGGGGTTCGGGTATAGGGTTTTCAGACTAGGTTATAGGATTGTTTGTTTAGCTTTTCATGTTTAAATGGTAGATTAAAGGCTTAGGATTTTAGTTTTAAGGTTTAGGGATAAATATTTTGAGATTCGGGTATATGTTATATGTTTTTGGGTATAGGTTTCAGCTTTTAGGTTTTAGAGTTTAGGGATTAGGGTTTCGGGTATAGGGTTTTTGGACTTGGTTTTAGGAATTTTTGTTTAGATTTTCGGGTGTAGTTGGTAGATTTAAGGGATATGGTTTAGGTTTTATGGTTAAGGGTTAAGTATTTTGATATTTGGGTATAGGTTATATGTTTCTAGGATTGGGGTTCAACTTTTGGGTTTTCAAGTTTCGAAATTAGGGTTTCGAGTATAGGGTTTTGGGAGTAGGTTTTAGGATTTTTTGTTTAGAGTTTCGGTTTTAGTTGGTAGATTTAAGGGATAGGGTTTATGTTTTAAGGTTAGGGGTTAATTATTTAATGTTTTGGTATAGGGTATATGTTTTTGGGATTAGGTTTCAGCTTTTGGGTTTTGGACTTTATGAATTAGGGATTCGAGTATAGGGTTTTGGGAGTAGGTTTTAGGTTTTTTTGTTGAGCTTTTTGGTTTTAGTTGGTAGATTTAAGGGATAGGGTTGAGGTTTTAAGGTTTGAGGTTAAGTATTTTTATTTTAGGGTACAGGTTATAGGTTTCTATGTTTATGGTTCCCCTTTTAGATTTTAGAGTTTAGAGATTAGGGTTTCGGGTAAAGGGTTTTGGGACTAGGTATTAGAATTTCTTATTTAGATTTTCAAGTTTAGTTGGAATATTTAAGGGATAAAATTTATGTTTTAAGGTTTAGGTTTAATTATTTTGAGATTAGGGTATAGGGTATATGTTTTTGGATTTTGGTTTTAGATTTTAGGTTTTAGAGTTTAGGGATTGGGTTTTCGGGTATAGGGTTTCGGGACAAGGTTTTATAATTTTTTTTGTTTTAGCTTTTCGTGTTTAGTTGGTAGATTTAAGGTACAGGGTTTAGGTTTAAAGGTTTTGGGTTTAGAAGTTTCATATTAGGGTATAGTTTACATGTTTTTGGGTTTATGGTTCAGCATTTAGGTTTTAGAGTTTAGGAATTCGGGCTTCGGGTGTAGGGTTTCGGGACTAGGTTTTAGGATTTATTGTTTAGATTTTCGGGTTTAGTTGTTAAATTTAAGATATAGGGTTTAATTATTAAGTTTTAGGGTTAATTATTTTGATATTAGGGTATCAGGTATATTTTTTTGGGTTTAGGGCTCAATTTTATATTTTAGAGTTTTGGGATTAGGGTTTTGGGTATATGGTTTTGGGACTAGGTTTTAGGATTTTGTTCTTAGCTTTTCTGGTTTAGTTTGTAGATTTATGGGATAGAGTTTAGGTTTTTATATTTATGGTTAATTATTTTTATATTATAGCGTAGGTTATATGATTTTGGGTTTAGTTTTCAGCTTTTATGTTTTAGATTTTAAGGATTAGGGTTTCAGTTATAGGGTTTTGGGACTAGGTTTTAGGGTTTTTTGTTCAGATTTCAAGGTCTAGTTGCTATATAAAAGTGATAGTGCTTAGCTGTTATGGTTTAGGGTTAATTTTTTTGAGATCAGGGTATATGGTATATGTTTTTGGTTTTAGGGTTCTACTTTTAGGTTTTATAGTTTAGGGATTAGGCTTTCCGGTATAGGGTTTTGGGACTAGGTTTTATGTTTTTTTTAGATTTTTGGGTTTAGTGGGAAGATTTAAGGGATAGGGTGTAGGTTTTAAGGTTTAGGGTTAAGTATTTTGATATTAGGGTATAGGGTAGAGGTTTTTGGGTTTAGGTTTCAGATTTTATGTTTTAGAGTTTAGGGATTAGGGTTTCGGGTATAGTGTTTTGGGACTAGGTTTCATGACTCTTTGTTTAGCATTTCGGGTTTTGTTGGTAGATTTAAGGGTTAGGGTTTAGGTTTTTAGGTTTATGGATAATTATTTTAATATTAGGGTATATGGTATATGTTTCTAGGTTTAGGGTTATGCTTTTAGGTTTTAGAGTTTAGGGACTATGGTTTCGGTTATAGGGTTTTGGGACTTGGTTTTAGGTTTTTTTGTTTAGATTTTCGGGTTTAGTTGGTATATTTAAGGGATCGGGTTTAGGTTTTAAGTTTTAGGGTTATGTATTTTGGTATTAGGTTATAGGGTATAGGTTTTTGAGTTTAGGGTTCAGATTTTACGTTTTAGATTTTAGGGATTAGGGGTTCGGGTATGGGGTTTTCGGACTAGGTTTTTGGATTATTTGTTTAGCTTTTCAGGTTTAGTTCATAGATTTAAGGCTTAGGGTTTCAGTTTAAAGGTTTAGGGATAAATAGTTTGAGATTAGGTTTTATGTTATATGTTTTGGGGTATATTATTCAGCTTTTAGGTTTTAGATTTTAGGGATTAGGGTTTCAAGTATAGGGTTTTTGGACTAGCTTTTCAGATTTTTTGTTTAGCTTTTCGGGTGTAATTGGTATATTTAAGGGATAGGGTTTAGGTTTTAAGGTTAAGGGTTAATTATTTTGATATTTTTGTATATGGTATATGTTTCTAAGATTAGGGTTATGCTTTTGGGTTTTATAGTAAAGGAATTAGGGTTTCGAGTATAGGGTTTTGGGAGTAGGTTTTAGGTTTTTTTGTCTAGCTTTTCGTTTTTAGTTGGTAGATTTAAGGGATAGAGTTTAGGGTTTAAGGTTTAGGGTTAAGTATTTTTATTTTAGGGTACAGGTTATAGGATTATGTGTTTAGTGTTCCACTTTTAGATTTTTGAGTTCAGGGATTAGGGTTTCGGGTAAAGGGTTTTGGGACAAGGTCTTATAATTGTTTATTTAGATTTTCAAGTTTAGTAGCTATATTTATGGGATAACATTTAGGTTTTGAGGTTTTTGTTTAATTATTTTGAGATTAGGTTCTAGGGTATATGTTTTTGGATTTAGATTTCAAATTTTAGGTTCTATAGTTTAGGGATTGGGTTATCGGGTATAGGGTTTCGGGACAAGGTTTTATAATTTTCTTTATTTTAGATTTTCGGGTTTAGTTGGTAGATTTAAGGTATACGGTTTTGGTTTAAAGGTCTAGGGTTAATAATTTTCACATTAGTGTATAGGTTACATGTTTTGGGGATTAGGGTTCAGCCTTTAGGTTTTAGAGTTTAAGGATTAGGGCTTCAGGTGTAGGGTTTCGGGACTAGGTTTTAGGATTTCTTGTTTAGATTTTCAGGTTTAGTTGGTAAATTTAAGGGATAGGGTTTGGGTTTTAAGGTTTTCTATTAATTATTTTGTTATTATGGTATCAGGTATTTGTTTTTGGGTTTAGGGTTCAATTTTAGATTTTAGAGTTTAGGGATTAGGGTCTTGGATATAGGGTTTTGGGACTAGGTTTTAGGATTTTTTGTTTAGTTTTTCTGGTTTAGTTTGTAGATTTAAGGGATAGAGTTTAGGTTTTAATGTTTAGGGTTAATTATTTTGACATTAGAGTATAGGTTATATGTTTTTGGGTTTAGGTTTTATCTTTTAAGTTTTAGATTTTAGGGATAGGGTTTCAGGTGTAGGGTTTGGGACTAGGTTTTAGGGTTTTTATTTAGATTTTCAGGTTTAGTTGGTATATTAAAAGGACAGGGCTTAGCTGTTAAGGTTTAGGGTTAATTATTTTGATATTAGGGTATATGGTATATTTTTTTGGTTTAAGGGTTCTACTTTTAGGTTTTATAGTTTAGGGATTAGGGTTTCGGGTATAGGGTTTTGGGACTATGTTTTAGGTTTTTTTGTTTAGATTTTCGGGTTTAGTTGGTAGATTTAGGGGATAGGGTTTAGGTTTTAAGGTTTATGGTTAAGTATTTTGAGATTAGGGTACAGGGTATAGGTTTTTGGGTTTATTTTTCAGATTTTATGTTTTAGAATTTTGGGATTACGGTTTCGGGTATAGTGTTTTGGGACTAGGTTTCATGACTCTTTGTTTAGCATTTCGGGTTTAGTTGGTAGATTTAAGGGTTAGGGTTTAGGTTTTAAGGTTTATGGATAATTATTTTAATATTATGGTATATTTTATTTGTTTTTGGGTTTAGGGTTCTGATTTTAGATTTTAGAGTTTAGCAATTAGGGTTTCGGGTATAGGGTTTTGGGACTAGGTTTTAGGTTTTTTTGTTTAGCGTTTTGGGTTTAGTTGGTAGATTTAAGGGATAGGGTTTAGGTTTTAAGATTTAGGGTTAATTATTTTGAGATTATGGTATAGGGTATAGGTTTTTGAGTTTAGGTTTCAGATTTTACGTTTTAGAGTTTAAGGATTAGGGGTTCGGGTATAGGGTTTTCAGACTAGGTTATAGGATTGTTTGTTTAGCTTTTCATGTTTAAATGGTAGATTAAAGGCTTAGGATTTTAGTTTTAAGGTTTAGGGATAAATATTTTGAGATTCGGGTATATGTTATATGTTTTTGGGTATAGGTTTCAGCTTTTAGGTTTTAGAGTTTAGGGATTAGGGTTTCGGGTATAGGGTTTTTGGACTTGGTTTTAGGAATTTTTGTTTAGATTTTCGGGTGTAGTTGGTAGATTTAAGGGATATGGTTTAGGTTTTATGGTTAAGGGTTAAGTATTTTGATATTTGGGTATAGGTTATATGTTTCTAGGATTGGGGTTCAACTTTTGGGTTTTCAAGTTTCGAAATTAGGGTTTCGAGTATAGGGTTTTGGGAGTAGGTTTTAGGATTTTTTGTTTAGAGTTTCGGTTTTAGTTGGTAGATTTAAGGGATAGGGTTTATGTTTTAAGGTTAGGGGTTAATTATTTAATGTTTTGGTATAGGGTATATGTTTTTGGGATTAGGTTTCAGCTTTTGGGTTTTGGACTTTATGAATTAGGGATTCGAGTATAGGGTTTTGGGAGTAGGTTTTAGGTTTTTTTGTTGAGCTTTTTGGTTTTAGTTGGTAGATTTAAGGGATAGGGTTGAGGTTTTAAGGTTTGAGGTTAAGTATTTTTATTTTAGGGTACAGGTTATAGGTTTCTATGTTTATGGTTCCCCTTTTAGATTTTAGAGTTTAGAGATTAGGGTTTCGGGTAAAGGGTTTTGGGACTAGGTATTAGAATTTCTTATTTAGATTTTCAAGTTTAGTTGGAATATTTAAGGGATAAAATTTATGTTTTAAGGTTTAGGTTTAATTATTTTGAGATTAGGGTATAGGGTATATGTTTTTGGATTTTGGTTTTAGATTTTAGGTTTTAGAGTTTAGGGATTGGGTTTTCGGGTATAGGGTTTCGGGACAAGGTTTTATAATTTTTTTTGTTTTAGCTTTTCGTGTTTAGTTGGTAGATTTAAGGTACAGGGTTTAGGTTTAAAGGTTTTGGGTTTAGAAGTTTCATATTAGGGTATAGTTTACATGTTTTTGGGTTTATGGTTCAGCATTTAGGTTTTAGAGTTTAGGAATTCGGGCTTCGGGTGTAGGGTTTCGGGACTAGGTTTTAGGATTTATTGTTTAGATTTTCGGGTTTAGTTGTTAAATTTAAGATATAGGGTTTAATTATTAAGTTTTAGGGTTAATTATTTTGATATTAGGGTATCAGGTATATTTTTTTGGGTTTAGGGCTCAATTTTATATTTTAGAGTTTTGGGATTAGGGTTTTGGGTATATGGTTTTGGGACTAGGTTTTAGGATTTTGTTCTTAGCTTTTCTGGTTTAGTTTGTAGATTTATGGGATAGAGTTTAGGTTTTTATATTTATGGTTAATTATTTTTATATTATAGCGTAGGTTATATGATTTTGGGTTTAGTTTTCAGCTTTTATGTTTTAGATTTTAAGGATTAGGGTTTCAGTTATAGGGTTTTGGGACTAGGTTTTAGGGTTTTTTGTTCAGATTTCAAGGTCTAGTTGCTATATAAAAGTGATAGTGCTTAGCTGTTATGGTTTAGGGTTAATTTTTTTGAGATCAGGGTATATGGTATATGTTTTTGGTTTTAGGGTTCTACTTTTAGGTTTTATAGTTTAGGGATTAGGCTTTCCGGTATAGGGTTTTGGGACTAGGTTTTATGTTTTTTTTAGATTTTTGGGTTTAGTGGGAAGATTTAAGGGATAGGGTGTAGGTTTTAAGGTTTAGGGTTAAGTATTTTGATATTAGGGTATAGGGTAGAGGTTTTTGGGTTTAGGTTTCAGATTTTATGTTTTAGAGTTTAGGGATTAGGGTTTCGGGTATAGTGTTTTGGGACTAGGTTTCATGACTCTTTGTTTAGCATTTCGGGTTTTGTTGGTAGATTTAAGGGTTAGGGTTTAGGTTTTTAGGTTTATGGATAATTATTTTAATATTATGGTATATTTTATTTGTTTTTGGGTTTAGGGTTCTGATTTTAGATTTTAGAGTTTAGCAATTAGGGTTTCGGGTATAGGGTTTTGGGACTAGGTTTTAGGTTTTTTTGTTTAGCGTTTTGGGTTTAGTTGGTAGATTTAAGGGATAGGGTTTAGGTTTTAAGATTTAGGGTTAATTATTTTGAGATTATGGTATAGGGTATAGGTTTTTGAGTTTAGGTTTCAGATTTTACGTTTTAGAGTTTAAGGATTAGGGGTTCGGGTATAGGGTTTTCAGACTAGGTTATAGGATTGTTTGTTTAGCTTTTCATGTTTAAATGGTAGATTAAAGGCTTAGGATTTTAGTTTTAAGGTTTAGGGATAAATATTTTGAGATTCGGGTATATGTTATATGTTTTTGGGTATAGGTTTCAGCTTTTAGGTTTTAGAGTTTAGGGATTAGGGTTTCGGGTATAGGGTTTTTGGACTTGGTTTTAGGAATTTTTGTTTAGATTTTCGGGTGTAGTTGGTAGATTTAAGGGATATGGTTTAGGTTTTATGGTTAAGGGTTAAGTATTTTGATATTTGGGTATAGGTTATATGTTTCTAGGATTGGGGTTCAACTTTTGGGTTTTCAAGTTTCGAAATTAGGGTTTCGAGTATAGGGTTTTGGGAGTAGGTTTTAGGATTTTTTGTTTAGAGTTTCGGTTTTAGTTGGTAGATTTAAGGGATAGGGTTTATGTTTTAAGGTTAGGGGTTAATTATTTAATGTTTTGGTATAGGGTATATGTTTTTGGGATTAGGTTTCAGCTTTTGGGTTTTGGACTTTATGAATTAGGGATTCGAGTATAGGGTTTTGGGAGTAGGTTTTAGGTTTTTTTGTTGAGCTTTTTGGTTTTAGTTGGTAGATTTAAGGGATAGGGTTGAGGTTTTAAGGTTTGAGGTTAAGTATTTTTATTTTAGGGTACAGGTTATAGGTTTCTATGTTTATGGTTCCCCTTTTAGATTTTAGAGTTTAGAGATTAGGGTTTCGGGTAAAGGGTTTTGGGACTAGGTATTAGAATTTCTTATTTAGATTTTCAAGTTTAGTTGGAATATTTAAGGGATAAAATTTATGTTTTAAGGTTTAGGTTTAATTATTTTGAGATTAGGGTATAGGGTATATGTTTTTGGATTTTGGTTTTAGATTTTAGGTTTTAGAGTTTAGGGATTGGGTTTTCGGGTATAGGGTTTCGGGACAAGGTTTTATAATTTTTTTTGTTTTAGCTTTTCGTGTTTAGTTGGTAGATTTAAGGTACAGGGTTTAGGTTTAAAGGTTTTGGGTTTAGAAGTTTCATATTAGGGTATAGTTTACATGTTTTTGGGTTTATGGTTCAGCATTTAGGTTTTAGAGTTTAGGAATTCGGGCTTCGGGTGTAGGGTTTCGGGACTAGGTTTTAGGATTTATTGTTTAGATTTTCGGGTTTAGTTGTTAAATTTAAGATATAGGGTTTAATTATTAAGTTTTAGGGTTAATTATTTTGATATTAGGGTATCAGGTATATTTTTTTGGGTTTAGGGCTCAATTTTATATTTTAGAGTTTTGGGATTAGGGTTTTGGGTATATGGTTTTGGGACTAGGTTTTAGGATTTTGTTCTTAGCTTTTCTGGTTTAGTTTGTAGATTTATGGGATAGAGTTTAGGTTTTTATATTTATGGTTAATTATTTTTATATTATAGCGTAGGTTATATGATTTTGGGTTTAGTTTTCAGCTTTTATGTTTTAGATTTTAAGGATTAGGGTTTCAGTTATAGGGTTTTGGGACTAGGTTTTAGGGTTTTTTGTTCAGATTTCAAGGTCTAGTTGCTATATAAAAGTGATAGTGCTTAGCTGTTATGGTTTAGGGTTAATTTTTTTGAGATCAGGGTATATGGTATATGTTTTTGGTTTTAGGGTTCTACTTTTAGGTTTTATAGTTTAGGGATTAGGCTTTCCGGTATAGGGTTTTGGGACTAGGTTTTATGTTTTTTTTAGATTTTTGGGTTTAGTGGGAAGATTTAAGGGATAGGGTGTAGGTTTTAAGGTTTAGGGTTAAGTATTTTGATATTAGGGTATAGGGTAGAGGTTTTTGGGTTTAGGTTTCAGATTTTATGTTTTAGAGTTTAGGGATTAGGGTTTCGGGTATAGTG
>CAUJRU010004378.1:0-18000 GCA_963277665.1 Viscum album | reverse complement strand
GAATCTTCCCTATGTTATGTACTTTTATGTGTAGTTATTAATGATGGGGTATGATTTACCACTTCCCCCATACTTCCCTCATGATTTATAAAAAAAGATAAACCCATTTATCTCTCATTATGACTTCTTATGTAAACCCGTTACCGTGCCAATATCCCGTAAGGGATTCTATCGAGCCTCTAAAATTCATTCATGTTACTCTATAATCCATTTTATCCAAATGAATTTGTCTATTTTTTTATATGAATCTTATATATATTATATTTATTCGTAATAATCATGTTTCGTGATTTGTACCTCATTCTCATCTTGGGATACACAAGTTTTTTAATGATTCCCTCCATAATATTTCCTAACATGAAATCATATTTTAAAAGAAATTCCATAATCCATTCCCAAATTCAAGTAAATTATACGATATGTTTTTAAGAAATCATTATATTTATAAAACCACACATTCTATAATTAAATCTTTCTTTGTTTACTTCTTGTGTTTTATAAAATAATTCTCCCTTTTCAACTTTAAATGGTCATTAGTATTTTCCTTTAAATATCACTAAAATGATCAAATGATGAAATTTATTAATTATTTTAAATTCATGAGGACAATTATGTTTGACATCATATAACATGATATAAGATTATTTTAACTTATTAATTTTTATTTAATTTTTTTATTCCATTCTTTCATGGACACTTGTATTATACTCCCATTCATTATGCTTTATGACATGATTATGATACCCATTTCCTTCCATGGGTACTTTTCTATTTATGTCAGATTGATTATGTATGATTCTTAGTGTGGAAAAAATATTCATGAACAAGTTAAGATGTGTGTTCCATGATAGTGCTCCAATTCATTGTGTATGTTCGAGTCTCATGACATGTTATGTGCAACGGTCTTGGGTGATTGCCTTGACTCATGCTACCATATGTGACGGTCTTGGGGGTTAACATGACATGAACTCTTCAATGTGAAATGAGAATTGAATCATTATAATTTCATGTTTTATGTTTCTTACACATTATTGTGACTCCATTTTTATATGATATTATGTTTATGTGTTATGATTTCTAATTTTTCATTCCTTTTTATATCATTATGGCATACCTCCTAAACCATGTGCAAAATCATTACTACTCAGTTTTTTCCTTTACATGGCATTTAGCTCATACCTTTGTTCATGTTATCACTAGGTTATCCTGTGTATATGTATGAGAAAAATGGATGATATGATCTCATTATAGAGATTAAATAAATAGTTATATTTTAATATTTAATTATATACCTAGTCTTCCAAGACACTAACCATTATGATCATTGGCATGTAATTTCTTGTTAAATTATGCATAAAATAATGAAAAAGATATATTTAAATGGTTAGGGATAATATAGTTGATATTATTTAACATTCAAGTTATTTTTTGAGATTATAAAGTGAGAAAATTTGTAATAACCTTAAAGATGAGACTATGAATAAAAATTTACCCTAAATTTTGGTATGTATATAGTAAGTGGTTTTTCAAGAATATTCATCCCTCTCTATATAGAAATAGGTAAAGGTAGCTCCATCATATATTTATATCGGGGAAAAACCTAAAAACACCACATTGAGTTATACTGAATTGAGAATTGGTGAACCACAACAGGCATTTTTCACTCTTGGTTTGACATTACTAGGGAAAATGGTTTTGTAAATTCATGAGATTAGTACAAACCATTATTAAGGGAATAGAAAACCCAATTAGAATATAAGTTATGAAATATCTGAAGGATAAACTACATTGAAACATTTGGGAATCACAAGTTAGGATATACTTATCTTTTTTAAATTTATCCTTATGTATTCAACGTTTCCTTTTTGTGATCAATCGCTTCGTATTCAAGCCCCCGAATTGTATGATATTTTTCTTAGTTAATGGTTGAAAATAGATGAACATTTTATAACAATAAATGTGATAGGGAATGTGAATATTTGTTTATTGATACACCTGATATGAATGGATCATGTGCTCAAAACATCATGACAAAACGTGCTCAATTGGATAATGTTAGGAATAATAAATTGAATCATTTGGAACACCCTCTTCCACCAAGTAATGAGAAAGTTTTCATTGAAGCTTAATGAAATTATGGTATCCAATTTTTAGTGGATATTCTGATCCCCTCCGTAATGAATAATGGATTAACTCTATTGAAAAGATATGCTCTGCCCTCTAGTGTTCAGAGGAAGTGAAATTCATACATGTGTTCTATCATTTTTAAGGGGAATCTTATCATTGATGGTCACCGATCAAAAATATGAAAACCTATTAGGATATCGAATCCATGGATTGGGGTGAATTCAATATTAATTTTTTAATAATTATTTTCCCTAAACCCACTTTCTCAATATGTAAAGAGAGTTCCTTGGACTCAAGATGAATAAAGATGATTCAATTATGGAGTATGAAGAATAAATTTTCCAGATTTCATGGTACGCCTCTAGCTTTGTGATGAACACTAAATTCAAGGATGATCACTTCATTAGGGACTAATTTAGAGTCTAAAAAAATCATTGGTGATTTGAGACATCGAAAACCATGAGGTGATTGTATGTTGTGCCCTTAAGGTTGAAATAGATATTAAAGACCCTTAGTGTTATAATAGGCCCCATGAAAAAAGTTGAATATGTAATTTAATACAGGTGGTTCTATAAATAAATTCCATGATGGAAAGTAGCCCGATAATTCCACATGTAAAAATTATGGAAAAAGGAATCCTGGAAACTTTCTAAAGGGAACCATGAAATTCATAAAATGCAAAAGGTTGGGAAATTAGGATTAAACATACCATAAAGATAAAAAAAGACCCATCATATGGAATAAGAAATGATTTTTTAGATCAACACTCAACATATAGTGAAGTGTTACAACTGCATGGAGCATGTGAATTATCAGAACGATTTCTCTAAGATGAGGGTTGTCAGAGGCAATCAACAATGAACTATAAGGCAACAAGGAAGGGATTATGCTATCACTACTACTGAGATGGAGATAAAAAACAATGTGGTAACAACTACTCTAGTTATTTGTTCTAGAATAGTGACCATTATATTTGATTCTGGATCTACACATTCCTTCATATCTTGCATGTTTAGTAAAACTATTTGAACACGAACTACAAATCTAGAGGATAAATTATCTATGAGAATAGATAATGGGGAAATTATTTCATCCATCACTTATAACTCCTCCTCATTTATCATTTATGCACAGAACCTCCCCTAAAAGCTCTTCATACTTCATTTAGTAAAGTGGAACAATATCTTGGGCATGGATTGGATATCTTTTTACATATCGAATATCAACTGTAGGTAACAATAGATCACTATTCACATCCCGGAGAATCCTATAATTATTTAAAATTCTATTGAGGTTATTAATCACCTTTAGAATCATCTTTTCATGATTGGAAATTAATTACATATGTTCAATAATTTCTATCCAAAATGATTGCAACATATGAGAGAATCATGCATGAATACATGCACATCTTGATGGATTACAATAATGTATTTTCCAAAGAGTTTCATAGTCTTATTACTGACTAATACGTTTCATTCCCAATAGAACATATTCCTATATCTCTCTATATATCTAATACACCTTATAGAATAGCCAAAGTAAAGTTGGACGAGCTAAAAGAGGAGTTACAAAAGAATCTGTAGAAATGTTTTATATGCCATAGGGCTTCCCCATGGGGTGTTCCATTCCACTTCACCATGAATAAGGATGGATCAATTCATCTATGAATTTATTACCTTGATCACTCTAAAATAACATTAAAAGAACATGTATCCACTTCCACAGATAGATGACTTGTTTTATCTTCGACATGGGATCAGTTATTTTTCCAAGGTGAACCTTCGGCCAGAATATCACTAATTAATGGTGAGGAATGAAGATAGTCCCAATACTACCTTTCAAACAAGGTGTTTACACTATGAGTTCATATTAATGATCCTTATACACACTAATAGTACATTAATTTTGATGGATTTAATGAATATAGTATATAGAGATTAACTCGAGAAAGTTATTGTTGTCTTTATCAGAGACATTATGATATACTCTAAGAGAAATGAGGAACATGTGGTGTATTGTAATACTATGTTAATAAATTATAAAAGGGATAATATTTTTGCAAAGTACAGTAAATGTGATTTTTGGATGGAGAAATAATCATTCTTTAGGCATGTTATAAACAACAAATAGTTATCTATAGACCCTTCCAATACAAAGGTGATTGAAGAGTGTCCTATACCAACATCTGTAACAGAGATCTACATCATTCTGGTTCTAATTTTGTATAATTGATGAGTTTTGAATAACTATTAATTATATTAAAACCATATGACCATGCTAACACAGAAGGGAGTAATGTTTTTCTTGACTCAGAAATGTGAAGCCTATTTTTTGGAATTGAAAAAGAGGATAATCACAGTGCCAATACTCTCACTCCCAATAAGATAATAACATTTTGTGTTGTAAATTGATGGTTCAAGGAAGTTATTTTTCTATTTACTGATGCAAAATGATAAATTAAAAGCCTAAACCTCAAGTAAGATGAATATCCATCAGCAAAACTATCCTACACATGATCAGGAGTTGGAGGTTGTGATATTTTTGTTGAAAATATGTCGACTTTATATCTATGGGGAGAAGTGTGAGATAGATAATGATAACTAGAGTCTCAAATATATATTCATAGAAAAATAGATTAATAAGATGCAAAAAAAGATGTACATATCTGATTAATGATTATGAATTTTCAATCCACTACCATCCAAATATGGATAATAAGGTAGTGAATTCTCTGAGTTGAAAGGATCTTGCATATTTTTAAATAATTATAATTTAAAAGGTTCTTATCTTCTTAGTTTTGAAGATGATTTACATGGTAATCATTAAGGGTGGAACATAATCAATACTATCTCAAATTATTTTTCAACCATACCACATGGATAAAATAATGGTTGCTCAAAGAAAAGATGTGTAAATTCAAAAAATGGTGGAAGCCCTTAAAATGGGATATCCTATGAGTTCATGATTTATGTGGAAGGATATATAAAATCTGGTTCACAATGTGTTCCATATGATCTAGAGATAAAGAAGGATATTTTGAATAATTCACATAGCTCAACCTTCACAATTCAGCCAGGGAGTAAAAAGATGTATCGAGATCCCCGAGTGTACTTTTGGTTGGACGTACGAAGAAAGAGATTGCTGAGTATACATATAATTTCATGGTATTTGAATAAGTGAAGTTTGAATGAAAAGATTCTAGGGGAATGATTAATCCTATACCCATACCAACATGGAATTGGGAGAACATCACCAGGGAAATTGTCACTTAACATCCAAGGACTGCGAGAGAAAACAATGTTATAAGGGTCATTGTGGATTATCCTACAAATACAACTCACTTTATCACAATTCGATAGGACATGTAATTGGATAAAAATTAATGGATATATATATCAAATATATGGTAAGGCCTTATGGAGTACCATTATCAATTTTATCAGATTGATATCCTAAATTTACCTTGATGTTTTGGAGATGTCTTCAACAGGCTCTAAGCACTAAACTGATCTTCAGTACGACCTATCATCCTCAAACTAGTGACGAATATGAGAAAAATATTCAAAAACTATAATATATATTAAGATAATGTTATATGGACTTCAATGGAGTTTGGGATCGACATATTCTGCTGGTCCAATTATCCTACAAAGTAGATTCCACTTGAGCAGCTGAAAAGAACCATACGAAGTCCTTTATGGGAAATGGTGCAGAACACCAATCTGTTGGGATGATGTCTGTGAGCGTATGATGCTAGGACTTGAAATTGTTGATGAAATGGAGGAGAAGGAGAGAACCATTCAGAAGCACATCATTGTAGAACAATGTTAAAAAAAGAGTCACA
This sequence comes from Viscum album, assembly GCA_963277665.1. NCBI lineage: Eukaryota > Viridiplantae > Streptophyta > Magnoliopsida > Santalales > Viscaceae > Viscum > Viscum album. The sequence goes on along the minus strand of CAUJRU010004378.1, from coordinate 12,026 downwards.
CAGTCAATAATCAACAAGATTTTGAGTTCAACATTGGAGACATGGTATTTATACAAATATCATTATTGAAGAAGGTCACGAGGTTTGGTAATAAAGAAAATTTATATCCTTGGTACATCATCCACTTTGATACTCATGATCATTTAAAGGCTATTGACTATCTACTAGGACTAACACCTACCAAGTATAATGTACACGATATATATCATGTATCCCTTTAAGGGAAGTATATACCCGACCCTTCACATGTACTCTATTCAGAGGTGGAACATTTGGAGAATGATCTTTCAAATAAAGAGAATACAATGAAGATCTTAGATCATAGAGATAATGTTTTCATAATAATATTCCAAAAAATTTAGAAGTATTCTGGTGGAACCATAAGTATGATATGGAAACATGGGAACTGAAGGTGGAAATGATTGAAAACTACCCGCACCTATTTATGGGTTATGTAACACCCCAAGCTTCTACGGTACGCTTCTCTTTGAATAATGTGATAGCGTGTGTTGTACGCAACACCGAGTTCTAACACACCATAACTAATCAAACTAGCCGGTATGAATAGTAATACCTACTTTTTGAAATTATATATATTTTATATTTGAAAATGGACTTCATTTTTGGATTCGGAATATCGAATTTAGCCTAAGGTGAAATTTTGGTACATTTCGGATAACTTTCATATTTTGATGAATAGTGAAAATTACTAAATTTTAATTAAAAACAACTTTTTTAATCAAAATAATTAATAGTGATAAATTATGAATTTGAGTGGTTTTAAAGTATATTTAGAATATATATTTTTACCGTTTAATATAATTTTGGTCATTGTACATAATTTTACAATTAAACCGAACATAAACAAGTGTCAATCTTTCGATAGTTATTATCTCTTAAAAACACGCTTTTTGTTTTGACAGCGGAAATTAATTTTAAATTAATTTCTGCCACTTCTGTGTTTGGAATTTAGAAGAATGGATTCCGTATTTGGAGTCAGGATGTTCAAATTGTGTAAATAGGTAACTTTTATTTTTAGACATTTTGAATAATTACTGCGGTAAATATTTTATTTACCATGGTTAAGGGTAAATCCGGTAAATAAGAGTTAAAAAATAATATTATAATAATACTAAATTACCCTAAAACGTGACATAACCCTATTGGTTGATACATGGTCGACCATGGGCATCTTTGGGTCGATTTTGGGACCCCATGGATCCACTTGTAAGTGATAATGACACTTTATTTTAATAAGATAAAATGATTACAAAAATGACATAAGCATATATCTTTTAGAAACACAATTGTTACATAGGGTTATATATGTTGGATTTTAGATTATAAATATTCATTAGAAAGATAAAAAGATTTCCTACAGAATGATATTTTATTTATAATTTTTAGACATTAAATATTTTATTTTATTTATGACACAATGATGATGCAGTAATTACTATAATAGTAACAAATTAAAATAATTGATATTATAAATACCCAAATAAATATAATATGAACCTTTTAATGAATTAAACTAATTTTCTAGGATAATATGATATATTAGGATTTAGTTAATTGACTTTTTTAGAAGTAATCAATCTGTTATGAGTTTCACAAAAATCAACTATTGAATAGTGTCAAAATTGACATAAAAGAGTTCTTAAAACAAATATTATATTATTAATTGATATTAAATTTCTAAAAATCTAAGGTTCGGCCAAGAGACTTATATCATGATAGTTGCATCATTATTTACCACTTGGGGGTCTCTTGGATGTATATAGTAAGTTTATTAACCATATTATATAAAAATACAAAGAGACATTGTAAAAGTGAAACTAATTAACTTAAAGTTAATACTTAAAGATAAGGTTAATATAAGTACACAAACCTGTCTAAATTCTATTGGTTGAGTTGTTTTCGATCCATCCCAACCTTAACCTTTTAATAGTCAACTTTGGATCCATTGGAAACAGATTATGAAATTATTATAAACTAATATCTCTAGCTTTTCCAAAAGTGCCCCTCACCCCTCTTATAAAAAGGGCACTCCTCCTTCCCATTTCATCACACCTTCAAAGCATTTTGGTTCGGCCAAACTCTGCCCAAATACTCTCCCAACATCCCTCAATACAACCTAGAGGCATTAGTTTGATCAGAAAGCCAACCTAAGGATCCCTTTTGATCAAATCAAAAGGAAGAACCCGAAGAAGAGGTAATGTTTTCACCACCCCTTTTCAAGTTCCTTTCTTCTTCCAATTCTTCTTTCTTTGTTCTTACCATTATAAAATTATAACTCCAGTATCTTACATATACTGTGATGTTATTATAAATATGGTAAAACCATATTCTGTATTCTATCCACCCTTTGAATAGCATGTCACCATACGTGCGTACGTACGGCTTACCGTCTCCACGTCGTGGTGTAATTGTTATTCAATATATTATTATTTGGATGGGTATAATAATGATGTGTAACTCATGTAAATAATAAATATAACATGTTAATGATTCTTTATATATGATATACCATCCATTTATATATTATTTTAATATAAAATGAATGATATTGTCGCTCGTGCGTACGTACGGACTACCGTCTCCACGAACGCGATGAGATTCATTCTCCATCGTATCCATTCAAGTATAATTATCATTTGATGATTTAAAAATGATGTTTAAGGACTTGATATCATTCTGGATATGAATAATATAAAACCTATCCTTTACAAACATGTCTTACGTAACAAAACATATAAAAGAAAACAAGTAAGTTAACACCCGAAACAACGATAATTCTAAGATATTATTAACAAATCAATGTTAAAAGATCATATATGATATCATATTAATATATATGATTCTTGTATAATTTAATAACAATTATTTCACCATTATAAAGGAGGTTAACCTACCCAAACCAAGGAAAATTACAAGGTAAAGGTTATTTCACAATCTCTTCATTATCTGAGGATGTTTATATGTAATAATCTACTGGGATCTCTTTATCATCCACATCCATGTTTCTTAAAAATGTATTTCAAAACATTTTTACTATTTACTAGATTATGAGTTAAAGTCATTTATACCCTTTTTGACTTTTATAAGTGGTTTATAAAGGAATCTTTCCATCGTTTTCAAAACAAGGTCCTTTTTAACCTTTTCGACAGAATTAAGGTAAGAATGTTTTTTTAACTTATACGGCGGGTGTGGCTATTTTCCGCCGTTATAAAATCTTCAAAGCTTCCCTTACAAGCTTATAAGAATATTTTGAAAGAAAATGTTTTATTTTATATGGATCTTAAATGATTTCAAAATAAAAGGTTATATTTCTTTAAAAAGAATTTTGATTTCATCTATGTCAACATCCTTTGATGGATTTTAAGATTATTTGAAGTTGATTTATTATGATACAAAACTTCTATATTGTATTGAAGATTTGTGATATGTTTGACTGTGGATGTGCTATTTTTATACCATTCACAGTTTATAGTGAAAGTATTGACATTTCGTATGCTAGTTTTAATACGAATGTTTATGTTATGTTTAAACCTTTTCATATGGGAATGCATTGGACTTAATATGTGACGGGTGGAGCCCGCTATAGCTCCTCGATGCATCGGTAGGTCTCAAGAGACAAACTAGTGTCTTGGCACAAGGACTTGACAAAATCTTATTTGTAGTCTTGGCACGAGGGCTTGGCTATGTGGTTATGATAGTCTGGCATTATGCATTCCAACATTATGAAAGTGGTTATTGATTTTTCATGTGATTATTCGATTAGTAGAATATCCATGTGAACAAGTAAATGGAATTATTTCATTTTAATTTTGCCATACTATGTTGAAGTTCAAGTTTAAAAGGCTTCTGTTTTAGTGATTCATTGCCATAAATGTTTATGCTTATTTTTGAATGTTCCGCTATATTGTTATCCTTACTAGGCATTTGAGCTCACCCCTTTTCTATGTTTTATTTTTCCCAGGAAGTGAAGATGTAAGTTATGAATGACCTTCAGGGATATTATGAGGGGATTATAGTGTGGACTGTGGAAACATTATGTTGTTGTAGTAGTTTTTCATTTTATGATGTAATGTAAAACTTATGAATATATCTAGTGTTTCCAAGGCTACTAAACCAATCAGTCTTTCGAGATTTGATCTTTCTTGTGATCATGCCAATGTTATGTAATAATGCACCATCTATGGGTAACTAGGGTCGGGGCGTTACAGGTTAGAATGTAAAATATAATTTCGAGGGAAAAATTTCATAACAGGGGAATAATGTAACAAACCAATGTTTTATAAATGGAAATTACCTTCCTATAATTATGCCATATAATCATACGAAATGACAACATAATGAACTACTGAGAAATATCTGACCTTTAAAAAGAATATTGTCACTTTTATTATTTGAATTTCTAAAATATGACAAACACTTTTGCGATTAGTAAGATGTTTGGAGTCTGATAAAGAAGTCATTTTTTTCAGTGAATAGTAAACTACTCTTATGAATAGTAAAATAAACTTATGAATATTAATATGACCATTATGAATATTAAATCATTCGAAAAAATAGAGACCTCATTGTTGAATGGAAAAATAACATTTAGGCATCTTATATGTGATAATATTACCATAGTTAACGTATTGGTATTTTTATAAGTCATAAATAATTATTTATAATTAATTAATTAATTTAAATGAATATATATTTTTCTAAAAGTTGTTCGTTATTTAATTATTTTATGTTATTCCATTTTTATATAATTTTTTAAGACATTATGTAATTTTTGAAAGCATTATAAAATCAGTTATAGTTTTAAAATTTGTATTTTTTTAGTAAATTATGATTTTAATTCAAATCTAAATTAATTATAATTTTAAAATTATATTTGAAAATGGATGTCATCTTTATATTCTACATTTTGTTGAATGGTTAGGGTGACCTTTTGGTATTTCTCTAAATTACATGATATTTTTAATGAATAGTAAAATAGGATAATTCATGATAAATGCTAAAACCTGAATTTCTACATAATGCATGAGTCATGGATGATTTAAATGGGAATTGGTTCATACTAACAAATAGATATTACAATTTTTGGTCATAATAATCATTAATACTTCTTTTATTATGAACGAGTAGTAAACTATTGATTATAATATAAAGGAAACCCTCCTCCCCTCCACTATAAAAATCTACCACACTCCCCTCTTCTATTCACATCTCTCAAGCCTTTTGACTTCCCTAAATTCTACCAAAATCTCACCCCAATATCCTCCCCTGGATCCATAATCCCTTGATCTCTTTAAAGGACCAAATTATATCACCTTAAGAGTCTGTCAAGGAAGATTAAATCAAGGGGTAAATTTTTCTTTTCTTTTAATTCATTTTCTATTCGTATTCCTTTGTTCTATATTCTATTCTGACCTATACTAATACAAATGGTATGAAAAAACATGTACCATAACATTATTGGAGTGTTGTTATTCTAATGGTATAATTCATTATCAACTATCATTTACCCTACTTTTATTATAGTAGTAAAGACACCATCTGAGATTTGTTAATTTACCACATTCAAGGACGATGGGTTTTCAATTTATGTTACCATCTTCAATTATGGTTGTGAAACCATTTTAATGGTTTAAAAAGACCATAATATGTGTTTTATGAATTTCATTTGGTTCTATAATCCTTTAATACATATGTTATTTACTCATAAAACAAAACATATTCATTGTGGTCAAAAACCGCCAATTAACACAAAAGGTTATCGATAATGTTTTACATAATTTTTAATCTTCAATACATGTAACCAAAATAAATTTAGAACCATTTATCCTTATGGATATTCAATAATAAATAATAACTCCAATTATTGACTAACATCCTAATTTTACATGATTATCCATTTATGTATAAAAGCAAACCAAACATGAAACAAACAGACCCAAATAACGATATTGAATAACATAACACATCAAAAGGACCTAAATGAACATAAAAATTTTATAATAAATAAACTATATATCAAATAGGTTTTTAAATTATTAATTAATGATCCTAATTATTTTATGCAGGTCATTAATATCATGTGGAGATCACCATCGGGATTAATGTTAGGCATGATTTCATTCATGCATTTATTCCAGAGTCTCCTATATGTTATGTACTTTTATGTGTATTTACTAATGAAGGAGTATGATTTATCACCCCACACCTAATTCCTTCATGATTTAGAAAATATGATAAACCCATTTCTCTCTCATTAACCCATCATAGGTACACCTCATACCATGCCGTTATCTGGAAAATGATTCTACCTAAACCACATACATTCCTTCAGTTGATCTATCATTATTTTTACCCAAATGATGTTTTATATTATTTTTATATAAAAAATATAAATATTGTATATATTATTCATACTAATGTTTCAAGATCCATAACTTATTATCTTTCTAGAATATAAATGTTTTTAAATGATTACCTCCCTAACACTTCTCGATAAAAGCAGTTTTACGGGAAATTCATGAATTCTTACCCAATATCAAATACAGTATATGATATATTTTTACGAAACCATTATATTTTTAAAAACACAATTTTTATCATTAATTCATATTTTTCTTCACTTATGGTTTTATAAAAATATTACACCCATTTCTATTTTAAATTTTCAATAGTATTTTTCTTTAAATCACACTAAAATGTTTTAATGATAAAATTTATTAAATACACTTCATTAATGTTGTCAATTATAATTGACATAATGTAACACAATATTTGTTTATTATACCTAATGAGTATCAATGTATGTTTTGACCCCTTTCTTTCATGGACACCAGTATGATACAACCATTCATTATTCTTTATGACATGATTATGATACACATTTTCTTCCACATGGTACCCTTAGGTTTATGCATGATTGATTATGAATGATTCATAAGTTGGAAAACATATTAATGAACATGTTAATATGGTCTCACCTAGATATATCTCTGTTTCATTGGGTAATGTTGAGTATAGTGTGACGTTATGTGAAACAGTCTGGTCGGTTAGCGTTGACTTGTGATACAATGTCCGACAGTCGTGGTGGTTAACCTTGATGTGTGAAACTCAATATAAAGTGAGCATTGACTCCAACTAAAGTCATGTTTTATATTAATACTAAAATATTATAAATCCATGTTTATATTATCTCATTATTAAATGTTATGATTTCACATGTTAAATTATTTTTTATATCACTATCCCATCCTTATTAACTGGTGTGCTAAAGCATTACTACAATGTTTTTTCACATACTGGGATTTTAGCTCATCCATTTTTTCATGTCATCCCCAACTTATCATTTGTAGAATTTTTATCATAATAGAAGATAGGATCTCATTATGGAAAATTTGAAATATGTTTTTTTATAATTTTGGATTATGTACCTAGTCTTCCAAGACACTGGACTTTATAATCGTTATCCTATAATTTGGGGTGTAATTATGTTTAAAATAATTTAATGATATATATATAATGTTAGGATCGCTATAGTCATCATCATCTACTGCACAGTATTAGGAGTAGTTGTGATCTCAGTGTGAGATTATAAAGACAATGTGTAGGGAACAGTAAGAGCTCTATCAAGAGCAGCATTAGTAATGGGAGGAGATGTGTCGATGGAATCCACAACAACACAAGAAGATGATGAAGAACATGTGACATATAACTAATGATTTTGGGATGGATTTCTCTCCAACATATCCTTCATCTTATCCAGATGACCCAGCGTTATTGATTTTTATTCCTTATATGATAAACATTAGAATATAATTTTTGTAATAATTTTTTTAGTACAAATATTTAAATTTATATATAATATGTTTTTTAAATTAATGTGTATATTTTATTTTTTATTATTATTATTATTTTATTATTTTATTTTTTTATTTTTTTAATTTTTTAATTTAGTATTATTATTTTTATTATTTATTTTTAATCATTAATAATATTATATTTTTAATATTATAATTATTTTTATTAATTATAATATTATGTTTTTATTAATTTTTTTGTTATTTTATTTATTATTTTATTTTTATTTTTTAAATATTATTATTTATTATAGTTATTTTGTTACTTTTTTATTTTTTTTAAATTTATTTTTCTATGAGGTTATAGTAAATATTATTTGCAAATGGCCCATTGAGAAAGTATTTTTTAACCTGAATAACATTTTTGCGACACCTTTTTCTGCATCATGTGTAGTGAAAGGGGATTAAATAAGATATTATTTCTCGTTGTGCATGTATATGCTGTTTAAGGTATTATTGTATGGATGCATGTGTAGTGAAAGGGGATTAAATAAGATATTGATTGTGGATTATGTATTGGTCCATCCTTATGGTTCATCATGTCCTTAGGTTAACAAATAAGACATTGAATAAATTGGGATTATGCACAGTATGAGACTTAGGTCGGTACAATTTAACATCATGTGGTAGTGAATCTTTAGTTGTAAATTGAATGACAATATTAGACTTGGAAGTTCTTATTCATAATATATAATTGTATATCATCTTTTCTACTAGAAACTAGTAATTAGAGGATATGTATATGTATTAAAACTAGTAAGGGGCCCCTATAAGGTACCAGTTTCCTAAAAGGGGTGAAACGTGTATACTAAAGAAGACTTGTACATGAGCTGAACTAGTGGCTTATTATATCCACTGGTAACTTGTAAGGAGAGTATATGGTTGGATATTTCACCATTTAAGAGGACTATATAGGATTCCATGATATAAAGTGTCAAAAACTTGAGGAAATGTTGGGATTATACATGAGAAACCCTCATTTATTGTAACACCCAAATATTTCATAGTACATTATCTCGTTAATGTAATTCAATAGCTTGCGCTACACACAACACTGAGTTCGAGCACACCACAACTAACCAAACTAGCCATTCAAAAAGTGGTTATGAATAGTATAAACTGCATTTTGAATCTTATATACTCTATATAAATTTAACATCCATATTATTTTTTTCTTAGACATAATATAAGACCCAATTCATTTTCAGATAAAAGATGTATTTTAAAAAATGCAATTTTACCTCCTTTTAAGGGAGAAACCTTTTTTAAAACCAATATTTGACACTTTTATAAATACAATTTAATTAATTTAAATTCTTATTTACAAGCGGGTCATAATAATCTAGTTTACATAAATTTTTGGTACATTTATGAACACTTTCAATTTTTGAGGAATATTGAAAAATATCAAATTTTAATAGAAAATGACTTTCTTAATCAAAATAATTTATAGAGTTAAATTATACACATGAGAGATTTTAAAGTATCATTAGATTATATTTTTCTCTTTTAATATAATTTAGGTAATTGTATTTAATTTCAAATTTAAACTAGACATAAAAAAGTTTCAATCATGGAAAAATTATTATTTCTTAATAACACACTATTTGTTTTAACCATGGGAATTAATTTTAAATTAATTTCTGCCACGTCTGTGTTTTGAATTTGAAAAAATGGATTCCATATTTGGAATGATATTTCCAAATTATATAAACAAGTAACTTATATTTTTAGATAATATGAATAATTATTTCCGTAAATATTTTATTTACCATGGTTAAATTTATCATTATAAATCATTTTAATTAATGTCCATGTTTTCAAAATGATTTTAAGGATTTATTTATATGTACATGAATGTTTTGAAATGATTATTCTTTTCAAAATATTCAAAGTGTTCTAAGAAACATTGATTCAAAAATATATTTAAAATTACATCCTTTAAAAATGTGTGACTTTTAAATGTTTTCATGAAAAAGGGATATTTCTCTCAATGAGTTTTACAAATTATTTTCATATTTTCCATCATCCTTGTATTTATTTTAAACATGTTTGAAGATGATTTAAAATGATACAAATCATCCATATTGTATTGAATGTTTTGTGATATATTTTACTGTGGATGTGTTATTTTTATAACATTCATGGTTTATGGTTAAAATATTGAAATTTTTTATACTAGTTTTAATACGAATGTTAATGTTATGTTTCATTCTTTTCATATAAAGAATGTACTGGACAAAATAAGTGACGAGTGAAGCCCACTATAGCTCCTCGGTGCATCGGTAAGTTGCATGAGAAAATTAGACGTGGAATTGTATAAAAAATTTCCAAAATATGATATATAGTTTTCTTTGAGGCCTTAATATTTTTTAGATATCTTGGTCGAGGCCTTGAAAAAATGTTTTAGAATGTCCCGCATTATACATTCCCTCATTATGAAAATATTATTGATGGTTTATATGGTTATTCTACTAGTAGAATACCAATGACTATGTTTTATTATGGAATCATTTACTCATCTCATATTCCTGCAATAAAGTGTTCATTTTTATTATTTTTATAGGGATTTGTTTTAAATTATTACTCTTGCCTAATGTTATTGTTATCTTCCACTATATTTCATACCCTTACTATGCATTTGAGCTCACCCCTTTCATATGTTTTATTTTCCTAGGATTCCAAGAATTGTATTATGATCGTTATGTCAGGTTGAACATGGAGATTAATGGCATTCTGTAAGGTTCATTTATGTTATGTTTTATTTTCTAATGTGTAATTTAATGTTCATGTATGTAATATATTTTCATACACTAATAAACCATCAGAATTTTGAGACATGATTCCTTGTAATCTTGCCAATGTATTAAAATAATTCACCGACTCTGGGATTCAGGGGTCGAGGCATTACAGTTGGTATCATAAAAATTTTAGTACATGCCTTGGAAAATAGATTTAGATAAACTCTAATTAGAGAACATTACTCTAAGATAAACTTTAATGACAAGTATTGAAGAGATTCCAAATGTTTTGGTAATGTAATGATTTTGTGTATTTTCCAAGAAATAAATCCCTATCTGAATATGAGTATGTAGAGGTGGCTTTGGAACTGATATACCGAGGAATGAAAAATCCGACAAGAAGTTTAAGTCTTGACCCGGGGTATCCTGGTACACGACAACGAGCCTTACTGCATTCTTGGTTATGACAGTTCTGGGGAATATGCTAATGATAATTCAAATTTTCATTAAAATCCATTATGAAGGATTTATGAGTAAATACTTTGTGAAAGAAATATTTTCTTAGTATAGATTATATGCATAATATTTTAATTTTACATTAGGTATTTTACAAGTTTTAAATAATTAATTGTGATTCATAAACTAACCAAGTGTATGCCATTGTTTAGAAATGGTTCCTAGTAGAAGGAATTAGAACTCCAAATATATGCATGATCCATAGATTAAGAAGGATCAAATCTTTCATGGTATTAATCCAGCATTTAGAAGGAAAGAAATCGCCAACATATGATCATCATATAATAAAATAGTATCATGTGTTAATAAGATAATTAAATAATTATCTATGTCCTACGGAATTGAATGGAAGCAAGAGAAGAAAAGTATGGAAGAGATAGAGATGGATAGAGTGAAGAGGGTAAAGAATGATTTTCCAATATGTGGTAACAATGTAAATAAGCACCTTGGTAAATGATTGATGGGAATCAGAGTTTGTCATAAGTGTGGATTAAAAGGACACCAATTACGTGATTTCAAGGGTACAAAAAGGGTTTCTAATCTACAATTCTTTATCTGTAAAGAGTTGGGATACTACTTGAATCAATGTCCCAATCATCAGAGTATACAACCAATGATTTTTTTGGATGATAATAAAGTTGTAAAATTACCACATATGAAGAGTAATGACTAGTTTTCTTATATTGATATTAAAAAATTATGTCATCTGAGTGTGGTATCAACAATGTACTGGTTATAAAAAATATGGAGTATATAAGGATTGTACTGCAGTAATATTTCATTAAGGATTTTAGATTTTGTATTACTAAGAAAAGTGAATCAACAGAAAATTAAATTATTTTGGAAAATAAATTTTTGAAGGAAAGATAAATATCAATATGGTCCTGATAATTTG
>CAUJRU010004377.1:0-18006 GCA_963277665.1 Viscum album | reverse complement strand
CCGAAATGATTTATATCAAAAAAAAATCACACATGTGTTTTGATTAAGTATAATGCCAAAAATAAGCTATATGGGAAAACATCATATAAATTATTGTTTAAACTTTAAATAACCGAACCAATTTCCTCATCTAAAACCAATATTAAGGAATCCAGTTCCAAAATCAACCCACTAAAAGTAATTATACATCCTTTTCATGAAGGGACTATATAGTCATAGAAAAAGGACATCCAGGATGGGATACACATGACCTATCATTGTAAGAAAATATCATGGTTCAACTGAGTAGAATGTAAAAAAAAAGTTATATAGGAAAACACTATATATGATGTTATTGAAACATTAAACAACTAAAGATCTCAAATACACACATCATACTTGAATACACACATCATGCTTGAGTAAATAAAGATCCAAAATACACACATCATGCTTGAATAAATATCTAAACTATAAAAATGAGAACCAAGAACAAAAAACCTGTGACCCTGGAAACCTATACTTCCCATTGGAAAAGTGTCAATGACTCACCAATATGAGGTCCATCGCAAGCTCTGACACGTATCTCAAATAGTAAGATAAAGGAAAAGATACTCTGATGCCACTTTGTGACACCCCCAGACCGAGACCACCCATTGGTGTCCCAAAAGTGTCCACTGCTGCCAAGATCCAAAATCATAAATAAAGATATCAAATACACACACTATGCTTGAATAAATATCTAAACTATAATAATGAGAACCAATAACAAAAATCTTATAACCATGGGAACCTATACTTCCCATTGGAAAAGTGTCCACGACTCACCAATATGAGGTCCATCACAAGCTCTGACACGTATCTCAAATAGTAAGACAAAGGAAAAGATACTTTGATGCCACTTTGTGACACCCCCAGACCGAGACCGCTCATCGGTGTCCAAAAAGTGTCCACTGCTGCCAAGATCCAAAATCATAAATAAAGATCTCAAATACACACATCATGCTAGAATAACTATCTAAACTATAATAATGAGAACCAAGAACAAAAATCATGTAACCTTGGGAACCTATACTTCTCATTGGAAAAGTGCCCATGACTCACCAATATGAGGTCCATCACAAGCTCTGACATGTATCTCAAATAGTAAGACAAAGGAAAAGATACTCTGATGCCACTTTGTGACATTCCCAGACCGAGACTACTCATCGGTGTCCCAACCAGAGTCCGACTTAACCTCAGGCGTGTCTCCCCGTATGTCATAGATTGTTGACTATCAGTGAGGATATAAGGTGTTATTATGGGGAGAGTATACCATCATATCAGAGTAAATAAAATGTAACACCCCGAGTTTCAATAAAAGAATTATTTTAATTAATAAACGAATTATAAGTTAAATAAATACTATTATGAAGTATTTTAATGAAACCTATTATTTCTTTTAACCCAAATGAAATTTTGTCACTTTGATTTATATTATTTTCAAAATGACAACTTTTTTTTAATACACGTTGACATATTAAGACAATATAAATTAATTATACTTTGTAGTATCATGGAATGATACTTTATAATATATTGATTTAGTAAATAAAAATAATTAAAGGTAATATTATTATTATAAATTTTTTTAATAAAATATAATTTTATATTATACATGTCATTTAAAATTATTATTTAAAAATATTAATGTAAAATATTCTAAGTAACGTTATTATGTAAAAAATGCACTATTAATATTCACATTTTAATTTATGTAAATAAATATTTATCGTGACATGAATACTTATATTAAAATTATTTGGGTTTAATAGATTTTGATATGTGTGTGTGTGTGTGTGAAGTTGTAATTTTTAGTTTTAAATTATAAATTTTGATTAGAATAATTTTAATATTATGATTTTTTTAATAAAATTATAATTATATAGCATAATTTTTTTTAAATATTAAGGTTAAACTCATAATATATTACACATATATTATAATATTTAATTAAATAAATAATGATAATGATATAATAATAATAATAATAATAAATGGTAAAGTATTTTCTTTAAGAAAATAATTGTTATTATTTTGATGATAATATATATTAAATATATGAAAATATACTATGTATTCCTTTTAAATATCTATAATATTTTATCACCATAAAAACACACTTTTATTTATGTGTTTTAAAAAACAAATTTGTATATATATATATACAATTTATACATTTTGATTATATATAAATATATAAAATAAAAACAAATATATATTTATATAAGATACATGATTTTCTAGGAAAAAAGGTGATGTGATTATGTTCAAAACAAAAACCATGATAAAAGAAAATGAAAAAAAGTGTGAAAACTTGTATAAGAAATCAAAAGAGTGAAATGATGAATTGATTGGGAATAGTGATGCCTGGCATGTTTTACACAAGAGTCAAAAAAAATAGAAGGTAAAAGTGAAAATGGATGTTGGGAAACGTGAAGCACAAAAAATGATGATAAAAATATAAAATAAAATGCAATGTTTTTCTTTATTGTTCAAAAAAATCCCAAATTAAAGTTGGTGTGACACATGTAAGGGTTGAATCATGAGTCATAAAGTCAAAAAGTGAAAAGGGAAGTTTGAAAACCATTAAAAAAAATGGAACTAAAATGGTAAAAAAATGATAAAACTAAAATGAAAACAAAGACTCGTCTTCTTCCAGCGACTCGCACCTCGTCGTCGCGGGTTCACCATTGTCGGACCATCATCGGCGATCATCTCCTTCACCTGCAAATCGAATCGTGCCTAAGTATCCAACCCATTATGTTTTGAAAGTTATATTTTGATTTGTTCAAAATATATTTGTAAATAAGTATAGTAACCTTGTTATGATTTTATGTTCTGAAATTTGTACTTTGATTTGTTCAAAATGTTTTATACAATACAAATGTGATCATATCTATAGTTAACCGTTTTCAAAAAAAATAATAAATGGAAGATAAAGGATTTGTACTGTAATTAGTTTCTAAGTCCTCATTGTGTCAGGGATTAATTAATCAAGCTAAGCTACTTTGCAAAGAAATACAGGTGTTTTTATTTCTACATGTTTTACATTTGTAATCAACCCTTGAATTGGATGTTTCCTATACATGTCTTAATTGATTACATGATCACAAATACAATTTTATATTGACAAACAATAACAAAACCTTATTTTTTTATTGTGTGCCTAAAAATTTTAAGAGTTCATCACCTTGTTATTACAATTAACATTACATGCATGCATCTCAATTAATAATTTTAGGATAAGGGGTTGAAATTATCTTTTGTTTAATACATACATGCACATGCATAAACACATGAATATATGTATTATTAACATAAAGTATTATCGGAACTTATAAAAGGAGAGTATATGATGTTAGATCATAATTATAGAAGCTCTCATGTTAGTGAAGTTAGTTTAAATATTTTATTATGTTTTAATATCTCACATGAAATGAATGGATTACGTTTATAAATATTATGTTTTAATTCATGGTGAGCCTGCTACAATGAATACTATTAATTATTAAAGGTTATGATTTAATTTGTTTGACAGTTCCATTCATCAGTGTATGGTTTAAACATGAATGATAACTATCTTAAATTCAAAAACATGTATTTTAACATATAAAATGTTTACTTTCATGAAATAAGAGTTTTGAATTTAAGAGTTATTATTTTATGTGACAAACCTAAACAATCTATTATTTTATGTTCACTAGTTATCATCACATGTAAAAAAGTGTTTCTGTTTGTCCATGCATGTAATTGATAAATTTGATATAGCCATATTCTAAATTATAATTGATAAACCCTGAAAATTGTAGATTAAGTGTGCATTCTTTTGCATGACCCACTTTATTACGAATGCAGAAAGTTATTGCAAGTATTGAATTTATCTTTTATGATAACTTATGGATTAAGAATTTAATTATTCAAAGTGGTATGAGACACTTTGAATAAAAGATAAAATTTAATTATTCAAATTGGTATGGGACACTTTGAATAAAAGACACAATTTAATTATTCAAAGTGGTATGAGACACTTTGAATAAAAGGCTCAATTTAATTATTCAAAGTGGTATGAGACACTTTGAATAAAAGACTTATTAGACATATGAAAAACGCATAAGACTTATTATGTGATGTTTGAGGCCTGTTATAGCCTCTTGATGCGTTGGTAGGTCTCATGAGACAAATTAGGTCTTGGCACAAGGTCTTGACAAAATGATTATGTATAGTCTTGGCATGAGGCCTTGACAGATGTTTATGATTGTCATGTATTATGAATTACCTCATTATGTGATCATTATTTAACCAACCATGTGATTATTTGACTATTATAATATCCTTGGTTAAGAATCTTGTACTTATGATTATGGTAATAAATGCACATGGCATAATAATGTAAGTACTTAGCAAATAATTTATAAAGGAAGCTTAGCATCTATTTTCAAAATTGTAATACAAAAGTTAGAAACTTATCTGTTATTTCATGAATTGAATCCTATGTGATAATTGATCTATGATATTTTTTCTTGTGCAATTCTAATCAAGTATTATTTCACGTGCTAATTTGTACCAGTACCCTTGCATGTCACCCTTAATTTTGTTTGATCAACTCCTGACTTATGTGCAGCATCCCATAAATTTTTGTACAAGTATGCATATTTTGAAATGTGTTTTATTTGTATACTTTAAATAAATATATAAATTCTTGTGTATGAGATTTCCCTAAAAATGATTTCTAGTAACCTTTGAAAAATGATGATGACGTACTACAAGAAATAGTGTTTTCTTCCAAGAAAATGTTTTATATATGTATAACTATTTTAAAGGGATGTATTTAAAAAGGATTTTATTAATTATTCTTAAAACCCCTTACTTATCATTTTAAATGCTCACCCTATGTTTCTAATTTATTTTTACAGGACTAATAGATTTTCCAGCTTTGAGTTATTCCATGTAGTGGCAGCACTGAGGAGTTTATCTCGTTCAGTTTTGAAGAAAAGTATCAGTTGTATCTAGTTTTCTAGAACCTAGACCGGGAAGATCCTCTGTGATGTGATATGATGTGTAATTTTTATCATCATATTTTTATTAAAAAAAATTACACCATGTTTTAAGCACTGGCTCCGGGCTTCTGGGGTCAGGACGTTACATAAAACATCAGAAATAACCGATCAACATCCATAAAAAAATATCGAATTTTGCAGAATCAATAAAATATATACATGCTATATCAAATGAATATGTAAGTATACAATCAAACATCCCAATTGATCACCTAGTGGGCTGACACATATACAAAATAAATGAATTAAATTATACAAGGAGGCTCTTATACTATCCCTGAGCCTCATCTCCTAACACCATCCAAGAAATCTATCTCATCATCCAATACCGAGCCTCTTCCCTACCTATACCTTTTTTCGGGTACCAACATGTCATGCATTCCCAAGTAGGGTGTGAGTAAAACATAGAAGTCCACCACTAATGGTGTCCCTAACATAACCAATAATACTATGTATGCACAAGTGATTGTCTTAGAATAATAAAAACAGTGTATAACTATAATAAAGTAACCACCATCAATCCTCAGGTTCTAAGGTGGCATCAGGGGTCAATAATACCTACTTCATCTAGTGCGAGATGTCTTTTTTTCATAATGCATACCCATCAAGGTGGATGATGACCAACCATGGAATTAATCATCATAATATCATTAGGGGGTGGTGCCCCACTCTAGAATCATATCACGTGATGGGTGAATAATTCCCCTCCCTGGAATCATATATATATATATATATATATATATATATATTCATCAGGGGATAAGATCCCACCCTAGAATCATATCATATTGAGGGGAATATTGGTCCACACATAATACCATATAATATATCAAGGGGAAGACTAGTGTCCCTCCCATAATACCACATATCATATCAGGGGGAGCGGCCTGCCCATAATTCCATATAACATATCTAGGGTTGAGTGAGCCATCCATGATACCATATGTCATATTAGGGGGAAGAGTGTCCCATTTTTAATACCATATAACATATCATGGGGAAGAGTGTCCCACCCATAATACCACATATAATATAGAGGGGAAGATTGGTTCACTCTTAATAGTATATAACATATCGAGGGGAAGAGAAGCCCACTCAAAATCATCTTATATGTCAATAATTAGGGGGTGAATTATACCATCCTATAACTATCTCATGTTTTAATATAAAGAAGATAACAACTTATCTTAACCCCATGTACATTTCATAGGTTAGCCTCTCAAACACACAACCTATTCTCGTCACTGCATCCACCCTAGTCTATAACTATACCAGCTTCCCTATACTAACCCTCTTTAGGGTTGATATAGGACTAGGGAACTCACCTAGGTCCCCTAAGTCACACATTTGTCTAGAATCCCCATAGGGTGCCTTTCTCTCTTTCCCAACCCTCAATTCGAAGCTCATCTCTTAAGGGATATAACATCCCTCGATATGACCATGATCACAACATGGCATAATTGACCATACTGGAAATACAATATAGGAATCAAACTCGGAATATGGTGTAAATCTCATCTCACTTCCTAGTTGAGCTATGTACGCTAACTCATTCCCAACCTTTCCATAATCCTACCTAGGGTATACCCACTTGGTGCTCACATACTAGTGGGGGAGGAACACTCGATCAACTTTGCAGTCAACCAGCCCAAGTCTATAAGGCATCTCAAGGTTCCATATATCCCATCCCTTGGAAAATACTCTAAAAATGAGTATAAAGGCACCTATACCAAGGTACACAATGTTCATTCACTGAATTTTTACCCTTCTAGGGTCCACGTATCATACAGCATGTGTTTTTGATCAATCCCTCAACCATCAGTAGCCAAGGCATCAAGCTAGTCTTCAAGGGTCCATTTTGGCCCTTGAAACTTTTTATCTATCCATAGGTGTCTTAAGGAAAATATTTCATTTTAAATATAAGGTCATTCATAGACAAGTGGTGAGACCCCATGTCACATGATACATAAACATAGTGAAAAACTTTAGGGAGATGTTCATGGACCACCTACCTCAATCAGAGTAATTTTATTTAATTAATATTAGCCATCATATCCTAACCTCATCCAAGACTTTACTAACTCTTGGGATCATATCTCAAGACATTACATCCAAATAATTAATTATAGCAATTTATAATCAATTATTAAATTTAATTCAATAAGGAAGATTCACCTAAAAACTCATTGAGTGGAATCCACTCATTGAAACCTAAATAAACAACATTCTAATGTCTCATGGAATGCTATAATACCAACTAAGAAAACAATCCATATCACATGTCACATGGACACTCACCATTTTTTACAATTTAATTGAAACCCCTAGAAAAATTCATAGGGCAATATACCTCCAACCAAACAATGAGAAACAATGCGTGTTCCCCATCCAGGGGCATCCTTTATCCATCAGATGAAAAATACTCATCATATTAGTTGTAACACCTTGTAAATTTAGTTTAAAATAATAATAATCTCAATAGTTTTCCTGACGCACAACACCAATCTTTAAGAGAATTTAGATATATTATAAAAATATTATTATTTAATTGTGGTTGTGATAACCTAAATGTTGAATTGGAGGGTATGAATATGATTAAACACATTATTAAATATATTTATAATGGTCATATTTAATACAAATATATTGATTAATTATTAATAAATAAGCACTCAATTTTTAATGAGGTCATATTCTGCTTCAAAAATGATTTTTATTGAATTTTTTGTGTAGTAATTATAATTAATTTCCACCACTTTTATAAATTTGATTTTATAAAATAAAAATTATTTTTTAAATAATCCTATCAAAATTAACTTAGGGTAAAATTTTTGTATTTTTTCAAAAATGATTGATTTTTCAGTTAACAGTGAAAATACTAATTTTTCAAATACTCTCATTTATTTTCATTAAATAAAGTAATTTAAAAGTATCATTATATTTTAGATTTGGTATTAAAGTGAAATATGATCCATTTTATTTATAATAATATAATTAATTCCATTTTAATCATAAATATTCATTATTTTGATATAATTTTATTTTTATGCTTAAAACGTTTTTTCTAAAAACTTTTTTCATTGTATTTTATGAATTTATATTAAAATTGATTTTTGATACTTATATAGATTGAATATTGAAAAATGGATACCATATTTTTTATCATGAGGTTAAAATTTGGTACATAGGTCCCTTTTATTTTTTTGTCATTATGAATAGTACCAGTAGTAAATATTTGTCAACTCGGTAAGGGGTAAAACGGGTAAAATAAGATTAAAACTTTGGGATGTGAATTTAAAATTTCTATAAAACTTTTCATTATCCTATTTTATGATTTTTTTTCATTTATATTATATTCACATATATATGGACACTTTGTGTCATTTTCCTTTGATTATGACCTTTATATTATTTTAAGAAAAGAATATATACAAAATTTCACTCTCTTGACTTTAATATCTATAAAATTTTTACATAAAGATAAAAAGAGTATAATTTAGGTTATAAATGTTTATATTAAATATGAATTAATTTTTT
This sequence comes from Viscum album, assembly GCA_963277665.1. Taxonomy (NCBI): domain Eukaryota; kingdom Viridiplantae; phylum Streptophyta; class Magnoliopsida; order Santalales; family Viscaceae; genus Viscum; species Viscum album. The sequence continues at coordinate 9,391 of CAUJRU010004377.1, read as the reverse complement.
TTATCATGTTAATTTATTTTTAATTTTTAGTGATTTAATAATTACCTTAAATGTTAATGCAACACCAACACAGTATTTATTCAATTAATAGAAAAATAAAATAAAAAATTTTAAAAATATTAAAAGTAATAAAAATTGGATGAATTATTATGTTACGTGAATTTTATAGATTAATATAACATACAAGGTATGCTGTAAAGGTTTATATTCTAATTACATCTTTTTCTTAATGTCTTCAAAGTCAAATTAAATGAATAGTGTCAAAAATGACATTAATGATATTTTATGAAAATGATATTGTATTAAATTGTTTAAAATTCATAAAAATACACTCTTCAACCAATTTAATGGTATATAGTTTAAAATATAAACCATGTTCCATTTATGTGTCACTTTTTCCTTTTATGGTAACATTCTTAACCCTTAAAGAGTAGAAAACTTTGATATTTTGGTAATTGTCAAAAGGGTTAATAGGGGGTTAAAACTAATAGATAAGAGTTAGAATATCACCTAAACTTGTACAAATTTTATTTGATTATATGATTTATACTTATCATAATTATATATTTGAAATATTTCAATTTGGATCCACTTGATTATAAAAAATAATTTATATTAGTTTAATACTTTAAGTAATTCCAAGAGTGGCCCTCCCCTCACTTATAAAAGGACACCTATTCTCCTCTCTTACCCACACACTTCCAGACGTATATCTTAACAAAACCTTACCCAATTAACTTCTCAACTTTCCTATACATTAATTATAGGTTCTTGTATCCTTAAAAGACCATTCCAAGGGTCCTTAAGAGAGGATCTAAAGGAGACTTACCGAAGAAGAGGTAATCATTTTTCCCAACCTCTTTCAATTTATTTCTTCTTCTAACACATATAAATATTTGGTATTCATCATGATATAATTAATTAATTATACTAAATATAATTAAATTTTATTATTATTATGAAACCACCAATATCCACCCTATATTCCATCAAATTGGAAGTGAAAGTATCACCCATGCATACGTGTGGACTGTCGTCTCCACATAGAAATACAATTCATTTTTGCATCACTATATTCCATGGATATTTATTATTATGGGTTTAATGTTTATATATTATATATAGGATATAATTATTCTTCTAAAATTATAATATCATATCTTTCTTCTTACCTTCACATCTGTTGGAAAATGATAATGTCGCTCGTGTGTATGTGTGGACTATCAACTATATGTAGCGATGAAATTCATTTTTCATTTATGAATTATATGTATGGTTATAGGGATAGAATTAATGAATATATATTATATATATTATATAATTATTATTATTTAAATTTGAATTATTATTTACCTTTCTTTCATTACATCAGTCGAAAAGTGAAAACAACATTCATGTGTATGTACGGTCTACCATCTTCATGAACGGTGTAATTCATTTTATATATCTACCTTTTATGGATGACTATAAATATATATATAATTAATATATATTATATTTATATCATGATTAATACTATTTATATTATGGAACCATGATCAAAGTATAAATATCAAGACTGTTGAATTGAAACATGTATGAAGTAGTTATCACCTGGAACAAGTGATTTTAATAAATAATTGTTAATATATGGGTGATAAATTGTTATAAGTAAATAATATATGGTATGATATATATAATTATATTTCTATATTATATTTATAATAAATATATTCTTATTATACATGATTCTTGAATGCGTATGAAGCAAGACGAGACTTGTGGTAAGGGATTTCCAGATCACTTTTACTTCTGTGAGACACATAAAATGTTCACCACTTATTTATTTTATGTGGAATATATACCACCCATGAATTTATTTTAGGACGTTTCTCATGAAAATCATGGGGATATACATATACATATACATATAATGTTCTCTCCTTCATGAGGTTTTGATTTGAAAATTACCAAAGTGGTAAGGGATTTATGTTTCAATCCCATTTTAATCAGGATTGCTTATGCCTGAATTTCCATTAAGGAAGGTATATAATCTTTATCTGATAAATACCATTTAATTTTATTCTTCTCTGATTATTCATTAAATTTTCAAGTAATAATACCATTTTCCTCTCTTTGGTACTTAAAATGACTGGGAAAATGTTTTTGAGAAAAACAAACTTTATTTCCTCTTTAGTAGGGAATATTTTTCTTCCATGTACATGTTTTATTTAAAATGTTTTCAAGAATGTTTTACTATTATCATATGAATTTTTCAAGTCATATTTAACCATGTTTTATTTTTTATAAAAATATTTCAAAGGAATATTTTCATTTTTTGAATGATGTACTTTTGACTTTTTACCAAAAATGTAAAAAGAGTCTTTATTTTAATGTATATGGAATAAATGAAATTTCCCTCTATCATGACTGATTAATGTTTTGAAGATTAATTTATGAGTTTCCATAGTTATTTTAAAATAAAAAAAAATCCATAATTTTTTTAATTTTTTTTATATTTTAAAGAAGTGATTTCAAAATGAAAAGGATATTTTCCTTAAGAAATCTTCCATGTGATATTTTAAAGGAATTTTCATCTAAGATGATGTCATTTGATGATACTTATGATTTAATAGGAATATTATTCAATTAAACCATCCTTATTCTTTCTCTGGATAGTTTATGGTTATGATGATGAGATGTTTATGAAACCCTTTTATTTTACATGGGTTATGCTATGATGAATTATTGAAATATTTATGAAACTTGTTTATTTTCCATGGGATATGATATATGATGGATGATTTATGATCTTGTGGAATAAATATGAATGTATTATGATTACATGACATCTGGACCAGGAATTATATAACTCTCCAATGCATTGGGTAAAGATGGATAACTCATGGGATAATTATGTTATGCATGAACCTGATTTCATGTTGACAATTTTATGAGTGGACCTAGATTTCATGTCCATAAATATATTCATGGACCTGGATTTCATGTCTATAAGATTATGAATGGACCTGGTTTCATATCCATAAGTTTATGAGAGGGCTTGATTACATGTCCTTAACTTAATTAGTGAAGTTGTTTCTATTTATACATGTTCATAGGGTTATAATCTTGTGTTTTTTCACATTCCTATGATTATGTTATTATCTCATGGCTCATGACTGATTGTTGATGATTTTGTGATCTTGTTAATATTGTATTCTATTATGATAAAGTTTTACACCATGAATCGTGTTTATGATCTATGATAGATTGGGTATAAACTTTTTAAGTCATAATAATGATGTCACGCCCTTATGATTATCTTATACTTGCATATGATCAGCAATTGATATCTCATTTATTTACCCTTACTGAGCATCTGAGTTCACCATTTCTTATTTTTTCCTTACCCAGGTTAAGAAGAAAGGTTTTAAGTAGGGTAGTACTAAGAAGTGTTCTATGTGGGAGATATTGAAGATCTTTCATGAAATAAGAGGATTGTGTATATAGTCTCCAAAGACACTGAATATTTATGATTCCAAATTTTATTTTAATTTTCGGTAATGAAAATTCATCTAATAAGATGTAATATCTATGTACGGAATGTTTGGGTCTCTATATCATCTTGGTTTCACCTTGCTTCAGTTGAATCAGTGTCAAGACCTAATCTAAATCATCCCTATATTAGAGTTAATGAATGGATAAAATAATAAATGAAATAAAAGGAATATTGTATCATAAAACCATTATGGGATTGTCTAAAAAGGATCATATCTAATGGGGATTGAGAGGGTAAGGTAGGGGAGGATCTGACCAAAATGGCCCTCCTTGTATGGTTGTTTGACCTAAAACTAAAAGGGGTCCGATTATAAAAATATAGGTCTTCCCCTATTAGAAAAATAGCCCAGGAACCTGGTCATGATGTTACTATGAGGGTCACACTATAATGCCTCTTCACCAAGCCATGTTATGGTGTGGACCTCTTGGCTATGATGAAACTAGTCCCAAAAAGGCAGAGGGGATAATTCCTCACATGCCACCTTCATGATGTGGCCCTCATGGTTGCGCCATGAGGCATCCACCCCACTTGAGACCCATAGTGAAACCTCACACTATTGTTTCATAGCCTCACAAAATCAAGGATTCCACATTGTGGTACCCCTATCATGTTGTGACCTCCCTCTCATATAAATCCATCACGACATTGCCTAAGGGGTCATGATGTGATCGACCTTCCTATGCGAGAAAACACAAATTCATGTGTAAATATATTATGCATGGGGAATCGTTAAATTGTGGACCCCTCAGTCATAGAATAATTCCCATAGGTAATATATTTTCCTTAGCTAAAAAACCACATAAACACTCACCACACCATGACACCCACTGGTTATGGTGTGACCTTCCCTCTAAAGGAAAAATTCAGCAAATGGGTCACCCTAACCCCACTCCGACATTCACCCAAGAATATGAAACATCTCACGGGATTCTAATCACATACAAAAACATATCCTTGATATGTTTCATCCCTCAAAATACTAATCTGAATCCCGATTCACAAAGTGTCCCCTTCTCCAGGACCAAAATTCAAACTTCCCCTAATTTTCACAACTCATAATAGCATGAGTCATTACAATACCTATCTTCTTCTCAAACATGTTATAGAGTTTTATGAATCATAAGAAATGTGTATATTCTCATTTATTCATAATAATACTTTGTTAATATATAACTTCTCTTTACATATAAGAGAAATGAAATAGAAATACACAGATTTATTTTGAGTCATCCAAGATTGAAATATTCCTTTGCATTCAACTCCATAATTTAAAAATCTTTGGCTTCATCATTTGAATGAAAACTACAAACTCTGTCAATCCTTAAATTGATTTTAAATTCTTTTATATTTATAACATTTTAAAAATATACGTTTTTTATCATACACCCTTCAAAATAAAATAATTGATTATATAACATTGATATCTAACATAGATTCACCATTAAGTTTCTTAAACTCCTTCAAATATTTTAAAAAAAATCATCTAATGTAAATATCTTACTTCCTTCCTAACACCATACTAAGGTTTCAATAACTTCATAGAGCTACTCGTAGAAACATTATTTGACTTTACAAATAAATTTTCTTCTTCTAGTTTAAACTTTTACCCACTTGTACTATTAATGCAACCCCAAAATATTGACATCTTATGCCCAGTTCATTTATCATAAACACTTTAATAAAATAGAGTAAACATTTCACTAAATCATTCATTATTATTGAAACTTTTCCAATAATAATTCCATAATTAATTCCATAACCATACCATGATTTAAAGGATACCTCCACTCTCTCAAAGTCATTAGAATATCCAATCATATTGAATAAATGAGTGGTGATTGAAATCCATTTGATCATCTTATATATAAAAAATGACTTTGAAAACCTTAAGTGAATTCATATATGCTTTTCATAAGAATTTATATCCACTTTTTGAACAACTTCAATGTTTTCTTACTCAGAAATGGGTTGGTATAACACATAAAATTTTCCTTCTAACATAAAAAAAAACTTACATTTTTATACTAGACTAAGAAATTGTTTCCATAATTTCCATTCTCAAGGACTAATCTCAATTCACATTTGATGATAATGATTCTATTTTATCTATAATTTAATCTTTTTCATATGAGTATGATGTTTTATACTCATTTAATAAGAACTTATATTAAATGTGTCCCACTAAAATGATGACCCATTTTAAACACATTATAACCATTAGTGGACCAAGATCCGTATTTTACCAAGTAATAAGTCTATTTTAGTGTCCATCTCACCACTTAGTTATATAGGTAGAAAATCATGTCAATAATATAAAATATAACTCTTGGATAGTTGAGTGGATAAATCTTTATCATAATCCATCATATAGATAAACTCAATATTATTTCTATAGCTTCCCTAAGGGGTTACCAACTAAGTGTAACCCAAACAAAATGTTAGAAATGATTAACTTAACTCTTAGGATCACCTTATCACTTTTATTACACAAGATAATCCATGGGAACCCATTTTTGGCATGAAACTACCCGGTTGAATGATTGAGGTCTTGGAAAGTGTTTTCTTTGGAAAGAATCTGACACTTGGTATTTTTAAAAGGGGATTTAATCTCACTATCTTACCTCATGCATTCCATTTTCATATATGCATGCTTATAATTATTTGGTTCTAAATCTCTATTTCTTTCACCAAATCAATATTCTCAAGCTATGTTGATGTGTAACTCTTTACACAACTCATGAATTGTGTTATTAACCCAAATTAAAACATAATTATACTTATAAACATCCAAATACATCCCATACATAAGATACATGAAACCCTTTAATTTAAAGTCTTAGAATCATATAAAATCAACAATGCCATAAGAGTAAGCATGGAGTGATAGGTTATAGACCCCTACTTTTCTAAACAAGGTATAATCCTCTAGGTTAGTGAGCAGTTCAACCCAAATTCTATCTATCCATAGTCCTTTACTCAAGAGAGACTTTAATTCCATCACAATTCTAACACCTAATATTTTTAAATCATAATTATCTTCATAATTCAATCTAATAACATAGTACAATACAAAGTCAAGGTAGAATAATATTAAATCAATTATCATACCTAGCATGTAACTCCTTAGATGCATGTATAATAATTTATAGTAGTTTGAGGGGTTAAAAACCAAAAAAAAACATGCACACACACCCCTTTGGGCCAAGATTTGAATTAGAGCACCCCCCAAGGTTGATCCATCATTAGTAAGCCTAATTTATTTAAATATTATTATATAATTAATATCAAAATACTTATAGGACCAATGTGAACAAATTTAATGAGGCCTTATATTTTCCATATTTGTTTCGCCTAGTATTTCCACATCAATCACCTGTGAACAGTGTGCTTTGTGCATGCTTCAGCCACACTCTCGCATCATCTGGCCTTTTACTGACCTTGACTGGTCAATGCCTACTTAACTTCTTTATGCGGTCTTTCACCATCCACGCCACATGAAACGTAGTAATCCTACCACCCATGATTCCACATGCCACACAACAACCTCAAGGCCCCTGCACAGAATCCATGTGTAGTCCACACCACCCGAAACAGAGGTATACTGCATTCCACAAGTCCCTGTAACACACTAATTTCTCCACCAATGAAGACCATATGGGGTTGAACCCCAAATCACAAATTAAAATCAAAATTATGGTTCCAACTGAACTAACACTTGTTTGCATACTTATATACATGTATGAAAACTAAAGAAGCAGTTTAAACACTTTAAACTAAATAAATGAACAATTCATTAATTTAGACGAGATAAACATTTGTGAACAATTCATAAATATATTATAAACACTTAATAATTTAGGCATGAATAAAAATGAATGATTCACTTTTATCCAATATGAACTTTTCATATTATCATTTAAATGGTTTAAATACGAACAACTTCATATTCAAATTATGATATATTTTATAAAAACTTTTCTTAACAAATAATAAACATTTCGTTTTTTATGTAAACAGTTTACATAAATTGAAATATCTCATATTTTATTTTATTTAAACCATTGATTATATCATTCAAAAAACCATTTAGAATGGTTTAAATAATTTCCAAATAAGGACTTAATATAAAAATTTTATATTTACATTTATGAAATATTCATAAATAAATATTAACACTTTTATATTTTAGCTTATTTTAATTTATAAACATTTTATAAATTATTCATAAATTTAAGTCACTTTAAACCTAGATCAAATCTAACAAAAAATGGTTTAGTTTAAAGACCTCCTTCTAATTTAGCATGGTCCTGGAGGATCCAATCTGATGAAGGTTTTTGAAAATTTTAACAAAAATATAATTTTCATTAAAATTCCACTCAAAACGTTATACACTACAGTGTGGCCTTCCTCAGGTACAACTCTTATAATAAGAAACATCAATATTGTTATCCAAAATATTGATACAGTTTGGTCTTATGGTGATACTATATACTATGGTCTTTTTAGAAGGAGTTTTGATCTAGTCAAAACGTTTTTCTCATGTCATGTCAGATAGCCAAACTATTTTGGCCAAGGTGTTTTGAGCATGTCATTTCAGGTTACCAAGGCATTTCGAATAGGACTTTATAAGCCCCAAAATGGTCGGCAAACATCTATGTCACGACCCGTCCCCCGGGGCCCGTGCCGTGACTACCCCAAGCCCACCTTCCATAGGTCAGGGGCTAGCGACTAGCACCGAAAGGTGTATTCCCTAAAACTGGGAAGGCATTGCCTTTATATCCTGTAAACACATGCAACCAAGCACACAGCAAGATACGAACACAAGTAAACTGTATAGAAAAAAGAGTGCTGAAAGTAAGAGGGGCCGAAATACAAGGCCAATAGTAAAGGTACAAGTACAACTAAAATACAATACAACTGAAGAAAGAGAAAGACAGCTATTGGGTCATCCTGTGAGGTTCCTACCTGAAGGGTAGGTACAGATCGCCTCCTCAGCACTCCACGTCTGTCCATCTCCTATGCGTATCGACACACCGTATAGTCCACCTCTGGGCACCGTCCAGTCCTGGTACCCTCAGCCTCAATCAGCGTTGTCCGTCGTCTGCACCAAACACAACAAGGTGTAGGTATAGCCCGTGCAGGGGTGAGTATAATGATACTCAGTAGGGACCCCGAGACCCTTAAGGTCTCACAAAATCCACAAAGGATAAACCACAAATCATGAAATCAACTGACAACCCTACTTAGATATATGCCCATACATATACCTAAGTTATCAAGTATACCCATCTTAATCATGAGCAAACATAGGGTCCAACCCAAAAGTCCAAAGCTCAACTATTCCACAAAGAAAGAAATACCATAAAGGTAAGTACCACACAGGTACGCCACACAGAAGAATACCACCAAGGTATTGCCACGAAGGAAAGTACCACACAGGTATGAACTCAGCTCACACTAGGTACAACTTAGGTACAGAAGTAGAGATGATTAGATGTAACTATTAATTCATCTTACTCTGTTAAGAGGCAGACCCACGAAGGATCCTAAATCATCATTAGACCCACAGAGGATCGTAGTACATCGTCAGACCCACACAGGATCCTAGTACCTCTTCAGATCCACACAGGATCCTAGTACATCATGAGACCCACACTGGATCCTAGTACATCGTCAGTACGTCGTCATACCCACACAGGATCCTAGTACATCGTCAGTACGTCGTCAGACCCACACAGGATCCTAGTACATCGTCAGTACGTCGTCAGACCCACACAGGATCCTAGTATATCCTCAGAATGTCGTCAGACCCACACAAGATCCTAGTACATTTTCAGTACGTCATCAAACCCA
>CAUJRU010004376.1:0-18008 GCA_963277665.1 Viscum album | reverse complement strand
AATGATGTTAACCCATGGGGTTGGAGCATGCTGACCCTGAAAACTAGGAATCCTAGACCAAAGCTTTGCTTCGTGGGGAATCATGAAGACTCCCCTATCGTGATGATCCAATTCTATCCAATGTCCTCTCAATGACCTATTCCCTTTCCACCACCTCAATATATGCCTTTTTCATAAATGGGTTGACCTGGCGCTGGATATCTGGATGAAGAGTCTCCTCGAAAATACCTCACCCTGGCCTCCTCATATGGAAACAGGTCCGAATCATATCTTAAAAAGTTCCTAAAATGAATTGCATACTCCTTCACACTAGAGCTACCTTGTAGAAGGGTAAGAAGCACCTAGAAATTGGATTCCATCATAGTCGAAGAAATAAACTAGACTCTAATCTTTTCTCATGACTCCTACCATGGGATCGCTGACTCCTCGTGATCCCCGAGGAACAAAAACTGCCACTACCATACTGCTCCACATAGCATCATTACAATCATGGACACCTAGTGGTCCTTTTGAGCATGGATCTAACAGAAGCATTTCTCAACCTCCTCCAACTAGTCTTCTGTGACTGCATCTAAAATGGAGCCTTCGTACTTCTGTAGACTCTGGTGCTAAAACTCTCGGAGTGTCCTCCTCCAAATTTCATCGTCATCAACCTCTACCCTACAGTGATTTAATGGCATAGCCTGTATGACATCTTCTATGTGATCTTGAAGAAGACGTCGACCTAGATCCATACTTGTAAAATAGCAAATAGTTAGATCTCCTAAACCTAGAATATGGAAGAATATATATTAATTAATTTATTGTTTTCTTTTATTCATTTTAGGTTAACATATCCCAAGGTCTACCCATTCAAACAGATGCATAGTGAAAAATGAGGCATGATCCTTTCCCAGGTGTCAACCATGAAACTAGTATCACCTTGTTTAGTAGACATTTTAAACATAAATATTCGAACTACAGATCATAGGGGGCCCAAAATTCCTATGTCTCAACTAGTCTCCAGTGTTTACATCATGTTCTAAACATGAATGTCAATGTTTCCCTACCAACCCATGCAACCTCTCTTGTTCCTAACACCAAGATCCATCATATCCCTTAACCTGGCCTATGATACCACTCGGTCATGACCCCCTCCCCACAAAGTGTAGCCCTCATAGGATGGAAATGTGAGAAGGGAGATAAAAACCCCTGATTCCCACCTCCAGTAGGCCCCGGGTTGGCGACTAGCAGCTAGGGTATAGTAACCACACAAATGGGAGGCATTAACCTCTAAGAGAACACATGCAGAATAGAGAGAGATAAGATAGAAACCAACCAACTCCAACTCAACCAGAAATATAAAATAAATCCCAATTAAACATATGATATGTCATGAAAAACTACTACAACTGAAATAGGAAACCTAAAAGTACCCAAATAATGTAAAAATGGTAGCGACCACATAGCCCGAACAGCTCCTGAAACCTCAAGCTAGTATTAACCAGCCAGATCTCCATCCTGCTCCATGTGACCTGAAAAATAGCTTATATATACATAGGGTGAGTATAACAGTATAGTTAGTAGGATCCTCATTGGATCTTGTCTTGCAAAAGTAAAGAAAGCAAGATAAAGCATCGTGAACAACATGTGAAACTAACTCATCACCTAAACAGGTATAATAAGTTTTTGGCGTCACCGTGGAAACTCTCACCAAGTAATGCATACAAGAGTATATTATATGATAAATAATATCATGAGTACCCTGTTACAACTTCCCCACTAGTTTGCTGCTTTTCTCCAACGTCGCAAGTCCATAGCATCTTTCTCCCAAAAGTCTTGCCCGCAGACACCTGGGAGAAGCACAACAACATGCACCTTGTGCAAAAAACCCATGACATCCACGTAAGCAATGTAACCAGGTAGTTTTTAGGATCCACCAAAGCTCGCATAACGTGTATCATACATCCGGTATTATCCCTCAAGCGATTACATCCCAAACACTGAGTAAGGATCCTCAATCCATCACAGCCTATACATGGTATACATATAGTAATCCAAAAGAAACTATATCCAGAATATATGTGTGTGAATAACCACAAGCCATTACAGCCCTATACACACATATATGGGGAAAACTAACCATTGTTACTACTAGCACAAGTAACTACCAAGAGAAGAGAGTGGGGCCAACGGGGGTAGTTAGCTATCGAACCTCCCACCGGAATGTTGGGGAAAACACCATCCCCCCCAGGGCTCAAAATCCTCAGGGTGTCAGTTTCCCTAACTGACGGGGTGGAGTAGCATATCAAAACACAAAAAGTATAGAAACTATTATAGCTGACAACCACACTATGGGCATAACCTAGTCTTAACCTCAACTGCAGATAACGTCTCTCAGACTCTCGTCTTCCACTTCTAAGACTAGGTATCCTATAAGCACACAAACATTAAACGAGCATTAATACCTTAATTCATTTCCTTTTTATCAGTTTCACTTTATGTTAATTAATTATTTAGTCATTAATTAACCATTAATAATTTCCACCTTATATTTAATTAGCATCACACCCAAAGTTCATTGTTCCTTCAAAATACACCCTCATCATTGCACCCCAGCATGCTCCAACCCCATGGGTTAACATCATTTATTCAATTATTAATTTACAACATTACTTTACCATATTCCTTGGCATTCTATAAAAACATTCTATGCTAATAAATAGAAGGGGGCTCAACACGGTGAGTAGATAAACTTCATGTCGGGTCTTTGTGACCTATATCAAGAGTATAGACCCATCCTCCCTTGTGAAGCTAAACATCGAAAGCATGTGGCATACCCCACGTGTCTTTGCCCCTTTTGGAAGAATGGTAAGAAAGACCAGCTATATTGAGTAGTGGGGAATATAAAGAAGATAAAAAAAAGAAGCAACAGTATCCTATCATTCACATACAACCCATTTCATCATCCTAAGTGTCCTCCACGACACCCACATGCATAAACCGATGCATCTCTCCACTCTTGGCGTCAACTGCTACAACAACCCGTAGGCCACTATGCTCCCACATATCGCAACAACCATCCATGCTCACATCACAAACACAAGAAGCAGGAAAACAAACATCATATCAATTGGTCTTATTACCCTTAAACAAGTAAGAGGGTAACTCAGAACCCTACAAGGAATTATCTTTTATCAAATAACTATTTCTTTAATCCATATTGGATGAATGGATTTATTATTTGTAGGTTCCAAATTAAGGAAACCTAACCACTAAGTGATCAAAAATAAATAAACATGATTACTTCACCAATTTGATTAACATCAAATTACAACAAGAAGAACCGGATTCGTTTACATGCCTATTTATCTTTCACCAAACAATTATCGATTAATTACAGCTTTACATTATTTTCAAATTCCCATTATGAAATAATAGCCAAAAAATTCAAGCATAGATATAACACTATCTAGAAAAACAAGATGAAATAGCATACGATCGATATCAATTTATTTATCTCATTCAAATATTTATTATGTCAATTCCATTGTGATATAGTGGGATAAAACATGATAACTCTACAATTGCGTGTAAAAAAAGAGAAGAAATGAATCCCATATTTCAAACAGTTCTTGATGTTCTTTATACGAGAACGATCCAAACAATTGATCATGATCGCCTCCTCTTGCGACAACTACATCCATAGGAGGATACCGTGACATGATAAAACCAACTAAAACCCAAGAAACCTCCATTAGAACAGTGGAGATCACATGACATAACAGGAAAATGAGATATAAGAGAAGATGAACCCAAAATAACCACAATAAAACATACCTTATATTGATGAAGGGCCAACCCTCTCTACTTGCACAAAAGTAGGGGGTACTCATGAAACATGATGAAACATCAAGGTGAAATGACCAAAGTTTAAGCTTCTATCACACCTCTCCTATGAGAAAAAGGAATGGTTTGAGCCTCTTCCACTAGGGAATAAGAAGGTAGAACAACAAAGGATGATATATTATCCCTTTAGAAGATTTAACAGAGCAACAAGTTAAGTCACATTGGATTTTCCATTAAAATAGGTTCTCATTAAACCATGCAGTTTGACCAAGTAAAGAAATCTCAGGCCATAGGAAAAATAATATCAGAGATATTGTATTTTATTTAGATTTAAATTCCATAAAACAAGTCCTTGAATTAGTTTAATGTCAAATAAAACGTCAAAGCGGTGAACTGTAGGAAGTTGGAAACACTGTTCATGATCCTAGAAACATTGTACACCAACAGATCATGGAAACACTGTACATGATTCTGGAAACACTGCACACTCACTGGTCTTGGCAATGTTTATAGAATGACTCCCTGATCCTGGACTCACCGATCCTAGAAACACTGTTCACAAAATGACTCACCAATCCTGGACTCACCGATCATGGTGTTGTTTACAAAATGACTCACTGATCCTCGACTCACCGATCTTGGACTCATCGATCCTGGTACAGTTCACATAATGACTCACCGATCATGGACTCACCGATCCAGGTAATTTTCATATAATGACTCCCTGATCCTGGACTCATAGATCATGGACTCACGGATCCTGGACTAAGATATCCTAGAAACTTTGTTCACAAAATAACTCAATGATCTTGGAATCACTGATCCTGGACTCACCGATCCGGGATTCACTGATCCTGGTATTGTTCACAGAATGATAGACTGATCTCGTGGTACTGTTCACAGAACGATAGACCGATATGGTGGTAATGTTCAGAGAACAACAGATAGATTGGATGGTATTATTAACAGAATGACAGACCGATCCGATGGTACTATCCACAGAACAACTGACCAATCCAATGGTACTGTTTAGATCAGTCTGACCGAAGGAAATTTTCACATTAGTCTCACTGACATACCTTTTCACATCAGTATCACTGATGGAACTATTCACATCGGTCTAACCGATGGAACTTTTCACATAAGTCTCAAGGATAGAACTATTCAGAATGGTCTCACTGATGGAACTATTCACATCAGTCTCGCCTATGGAATAGTTAACAACAGTCTCACCGATGAAACTGTTCACATCGATTTGTTCATATTGGTCTCTCTGATGGGACTGTTCACATCAGTCTCACCAATGGGACTGTTCACATTGGTCTCACCGAAGGAACTCTTTGCATCGGTCTCACTGAGGGAACTATTTTCATCGGTCTCACCGAGGGAACTATTCACATCGATCTCACCGATGGAACTGTTCAGATCAATCTCACCGATGGAACTCTTCACATCAATCACAGCGATGGAATTGTTCACATCAATCTCACCGATGGAACTTTTCACTTCAGTCCCACCAATGGAACTGATCACATCAGTCTCACCGATGGAACTCTTCACAACGGTCTCACTGATGAAACTACTCACATCGGTCTCACCGATGGAACTATTTACATCGGTCTAACCGATGGAAATGTTCACATCGATCTCACCAATGGAACTATTCACATCAGTCTCACCGATGGAACTATTTACATAAATGGGAAAAAATGTGAAAATTTTTGGGGAAAGCCACCTTGACCACCAGAACATCCCAAACACTAGATTTTCACAGAGGAATTGACCGGAGATGTTCAGGCCATAACACAAGTGAAATAGTGTGTCAACCTCAAATGTAATAATTAGTGTATATAGTAACAATAACCAACAATATTAATCATATTGATCAAAAATAACAGACCAGTCAATATTTTTTTTAGAATCACCCACCTCTATCCCATATAAATACCACCTATCTACACCCATTCTCGTCACACCTTATAATCTGTAGAGTTTACCATAACTCTAATGAAATCTATATTAAAATATATAACCTCATCCCTGTCAGAATTTTTATTCATAAAATATCAATTACAAATTTCATTATGGTGTATTTAAAGTAGCAATATTAAAGTGGTAATATTCTCAAACTATCTCTTTTAAATTATTTTATTCTTATACTGTCTCCTAACCTCCCCCATATAACATGAAATAATTACTTTTTTATCATAAATATAATATAATTTTTATATCTTAATATAATATTAATTATTAGGTCTTCTTTATTCTAAAAATGAAAACATTGATCATGTTATGGTTGGTTCACCTTCTCCATGAACAATGTACTTCAATTTTGTACATAGCCTTCTAGGAAGATTTTAATTCAATTAGTATAGTCTAAAATGATCTAAATATTTCAATAATATTTTATTTCACATTTTCTAACGGTTTTATAATCATAATATTAATCAAATTTTATTAAATGTATCATGGTTAGAAACCCTCTTAACTGAGCTAATTGTATACCAATAAAACTTGTACTCTCAAATCAAAATTATTTGGGAATAAAATTGTGTATTTATATTTTCTGATCACATAGAAACATATAATTTCATTTTTATCACACTTCTGGAGTTTTGGACCCATTCTATTAAAAATTCCATAATTATCTACTGTGATATGACCATGGAACCAAGAAATGAATTCCCTCAAAATAGTGAAATTAAATGTGATATCTCATATAAATGTTTTTAAATAAACATAATATAATTTTACTAAATTAAATATTCATTCAAGGGTTATTAATTAGTAAATTTTTTAGTGTAATTTAATTATTCTGGATATTATGGGAATGTTAATATTGATTTTGGATCTATAATTGAGGATCTCTCTAAACAATCCTATTTTATTTGGGTTATAACATATCTCTTGTTAAATCACATTCCATATCTATAATTTTTATTTAATTATTATATTTTATGTATATTTTCCTTTCACATATTTATCATGTTTAATTCACCTTCCATTTATGGAGATATATATTTATTAAGGGTTCCATTTTCAACTCATTCATTAAGAAAACTCTATTAAATGTAACTTCTCTATTCTATCCCCATTTCAAGTACATCTATATATGATGGTTTAATCCTTACATGTTTTCTAAAATAATTTTTTAAAATCCCCTTTTTATTTAATTTTTTTAGGGAAATTAATAATCTCTTTTCTCTATTAAAATGCTCTTTACTTTTTCCCTTAAAACCATGATTATGTGGTACATTTCCAAAGTTAAATATCCACTCTTTTACACATATGCACTTAAATTGGACATAATATTTCATTATCTATGCATATTTTTCTCCTATTAATGTAAAATAATATTTTCATGCCTTCATTTATTGAAAAACATTGAATTCTACATCAGGTTATGATATAGATATGATTATCCAACACATTTCATTACATTGGTAATTATTATGTTTAATTTTTTTGTTTGATTTCCATATGCAGTGAACATGAGAATGTAAATATTATGATGGGTTTTCATAAATAGTTATCCAATGAATTTGTTAATTTTTATGTCTAATTATATGATATGTTTGTGATTAGGTAGTAAACCTAATCCATGATGAGAATTTATTGAGTATTGGATGTTGTCTTGGTGGTTATCTTAGAATTATGATTATGTCATGGTTTGTGTGGTTTCCACATTCCTACATTGTCAGTATAATATGTTTTTTTATTATTCAATTAAATCTGTTGTATTATTATTCATGATATTTTCCTTTTCTTATATCATGTTATCCCATTTAACTCTTTTGTTATTCTCCTTTGTCGTTATTATTCCCTTACTGGGAATTTTTATCATCACTTTTATTTATATATTCCCTAGGTTATACTATTTGGTTTCAAGAGCTCAAAGGTATTTAAGATAACATTATGGAGAATAAAATAATGATTTTTTATTTTAGTTTCATGTAAATGTTTTATTCACCATTTCTTACAAATACACTAGTACTCTCTATACATTGGTTTTATTTATTGCATATTTAGGTTAAAAATGTAATAATATGTGTAAAAAACATAAGCCGCTATATTTTGTTTTTAATGAATGGTATAGTTATTTTTTGGACTAGGAATAGAATAATTCTATGGTAAACCTAAGTATAAGTCAATTAATAGGGAAATATCTTGAAATTATGGTCAATTAAAGAGTTATTGGTTTCTAAGAAATAATATCCATGTCTAGGTACACGAAGTGGAAGTTGATATGGCATAGATGTACCTAGGGGAAATGACCCCAAAAGAGATCATTAGGGTTATAACTAAAAATATTGGAAAATTAACATGGGTAACATATTTTTAAACATAGATAATCATATGTTATAACATACATGTAATTTATAATTTATTACGTAAAAGTTCATTGTTTCCCTATTTATATGCTTATTAGTTTGAGTATTATCATCCCTAAACATATTATAATTTTATTAAACGGTTAAAATTATAATAAAATAAATGGAAGTGAAATAATTATCAAATATATTATGTGATTATAGTAATATGAATTATTTCATATCCAACATGTTTAGTAGAATTATTCAAATACCACCTCAAAACATATAGTTTGAGTTATTTGGAAGAATAGAAAACTTAGCAATTACTGTGTCCCATATATATTTAATCCGACCCATTTAATTTTTCTATATTGAATATAAATTAAAATATTTTCATACTTTCATTATTAGAATTTCATAATATGTTATTCAGCTATTACTTGTATATATATAAAGCCAATACCAATTATCGGTAAAGGGGGATCACTCTTCACATCCCATGTCAACCTATAATTCTATACATGTGTGAGGAGGATGAACCTCCATTACAATTTTTTATGATGAATGGTTATTATTTCTTTATGATAGATAATATATAGCTCAATTGATTAAGAAAAATGATAGAATCATTCTTCAAGATGTCCCCATAGTGAGGGATTGTACTGATTTATTCCCTGAAGGGTTGTATATTCCTCATCCCAACTGAGTGATTGGGTTCTCAAATGATCATATACCTTGATCTCTACCCATACCCAAAAAGCCTTATATAATGGGAATCATTGATTTATAATAACTATTTAAGTGTCTACAATAGAATATGTTTAAGGGTTTTATAGACCTGAGTGCTTCACTATGGAATGTTTTGGTCATCTTTATCAAGAATAACTATGTGTCAATGCACCTCGACATTGATTATCCTGATCATGACAATATCACAATAAAGAACAAGTATCCCCACACACATATTAATGAATTTTTTGATAAAATATATGGTTCCAATTAATTAAACAAGATGTTACTTCAGTCATGATATTATTAAATAAATGGGAGGAAACTGGATATTCCCAAGACTACCATTTGAATAAGATACAAGAACTTTCAGTTTATCATGATATCCATCAAACTCACTAACGATCTAGAATTCATCACATACATAACGAATAAAGTCTTTAGATATTACCATGAATTTTTTCTTATAGTATTCATATATGATATTTGACATACTTAAAAATCAAGGATGAGAATGAGGAGCATTTGAGTATTGTTCATAATACTTTACAAATAAAAGATTTATAAGAAAAATATTGTAATTTTTTTATAAATGGAGAATTTATCATTATTAGGGCATATTACCAACAAAAATGGGATGTAAATGGATACTTATAAGAAAAATATAAATTCCATTATTTTTCTTACATGGAAATTACATCATTTGAAAGATAAAAAACATAGGAGTTATACATTCATGGAACGAAAAGTTTAATACCACGGGAAATATAGGTTCATATATCTCTATTTAATAATAGTCATAAAAAATTATTTAAATCCTTGTTAATTTATCCATATTAAGGCTCACTTTTTCCTTATTACATGTATTATCTTGAGGATATAAATCAATCTAAGGGGTTACGTAAAATCCAAGAAAGTTTGTGAATAATAGACATGAATTAATATAACATGGTTGATAAAATTCATCACCCTCACAACATAAGCATTAGATCATCATAACAATCATGAGTGAAACATTTGATAAATTAGTGGAATTTGGAATAAAAAATCAACATCATGTTAGAGTGATCAAATACCATGAATATTTGGGAATAAATATAGTATAACATTTATGCATAACATATGTACATAATCAGAACATCATCATTCTAAATAAAGATATCTTTACATTAACACAGGATATAGATAAAATCATGATATGAATCACATTACCCAATTCATTAGAGGGATATATAATTATAGGTTCACATGACACATCATAATATTTACATAATCCTGCTTGCCACACAGAATATATAACAATGTTAGTCATGAAATAAACTACAGAATTGAATGGGTTTCATAAGGATATCAAAAATCATGATTTCATGAATAATAATTCGGCCCGTGTGTATGAGAAAATGCCGTAAGCTATGGAAAGATTATAAAGGCAAAGTGAAGAGGGACCACTGGGTACCAAATGTGGGTGCCCTTGACATTTTGGAAAAAGTCCCGAGAGGTGTCCTCCCGGATCAGTGGCGTGACTTGGTTTCATATTGGTCTACTGAGGGTGTTGAGGTTTGTATATTAATTATTTTGATGTATATATATTTTCAAGAATATGTGATTTGTTTGATATTTGAATGAATTGAATGTAGGAGGTGTCAACACGCCATTCGGAGAATCGAGCGTTGCAGGGACCAGCTCACAGGCTCGGGACTCGTCACGTGTCTCAGATCCGACATGAGGTATATATTATTCATTTTTTAATTTATTAATTAATATGGTTTTGTGTTTATATTCTTTTAATATACAGTTGCGAGGGCAAGGTGCAGCAACTGATAAAATGTCGGTGTGGATAAGGACTCGTGATCGCAATGATCTAGAGGTTGCAGCATTGATAGTAAGTGTCTGTACTTACCAATAATTACATAAATCTATATATTAACATATATATATTTATATATATTTAAATATTTCACAGGATCAATTTGAAGCTGAGTTAGAACATCTGCCAGAGGACCAGCGACAGCTTCCCATGCGACGGGATGAGATCTTTCATCGCATTATTGGTCGGGACGGGCATGGCTATAGTTTGACCTATGGAACAGGGATTCCTCGTTCTGTAGTGTCACGCGCTGCGGTTGTCGGTCCTGCTGTTGCTCATATGACACAGCAGATGTCAGATTTTGAGGCACGGCTGCGCGCTTCTGAGGAGACAAATGCGCAATTGACAGCTGAGGTTAGAGCACTGCGGGAATATGTGCGTCGAGCTGATGGTACAGGGGATCATACGACGCAGGTATATACTGTATTTATTTATTTAATTTAAATTATTTTTGTCATTAAAATATTTATAATGTTTATTTGTTATAGGCACCTGGCCCACCAGAAGGAGGTAGCAGTGATGGAAACACGTGACGCACCATATATTCACGAGATATGTTTTTTGTTTTTACTGGTAGGGTTGATATTGATGTACTGTATTTATTCATTTAAGTAATGCATTATTACCATCCATGGTGGTCTTTTAAATATTTTATACACATATTGAGTTTTTGATCAGATAATCTTGAATGATTCTACATTTGAAAAAGTCGAAATAATTCCAACAGATCAATAAATCTGATATTATAGATTATGTATTATCCAATATATTTTTTATAAATTTCAGTATGGTATCGATAAAAGAAATCTGTATTAATTAGATGTTATCACTTTTATTTTTCACTTTTGTAATCAATGGGATGGCCTTTGCACCCCCGGAGAGCCCCCCGCACCCCCGTAGAGCCCCCGCACCCCTGTACAGCCCCCCGCACCCCCGTACAGCCACCCCCCCCCCCCCCGCACCCCGTACAACCCCCCGCACCCCCGTACAACCCCCCACACCCCCGTACTGCCCCCCGCCACCCCCGTACAGCCCCCCGCCACCCCCGTACAGCCCCCCGCACCCCCGTACAGCCCCCCCCCCCCCCCCGCACCCCCGTACAGCCCCCCGCACCCCCGTACAGCCCCCCCGCACCCCCGTACAACCCCCCGCACCCCCGTACTGCCCCCCGCACCCCCGTACAGCCACCCCCCCCCCCCCCCCCCGCACCCCGTACAACCCCCCGCACCCCCGTACAACCCCCCACACCCCCGTACTGCCCCCCGCCACCCCCGTACAGCCCCCCGCCACCCCCGTACAGCCCCCCGCACCCCCGTACAGCCCCCCCCCCCCCCCCCCCCCCCCCGCACCCCCGTACAGCCCCCCGCACCCCCGTACAGCCCCCCCGCACCCCCGTACAACCCCCCGCACCCCCGTACTGCCCCCCGCACCCCCGTACTGCCCCCCGCCACCCCCGTACAGCCCCCCGCCACCCCCGTACAACCACCCGATACCCCCGTACAGCCCCCCGCACCCCCGTACAGCCCCCCGCCACCCCCGTACAGCCCCCCGCACCCCCGTACAGCCCCCCGATTGTGTCGTTTTCAGCAGCGCGGCGCGCGTTGGAATGGCGCGTTGGGGGGTCAAAACCACCCGAACGACCTCCGAATGCCACGAAACCGTACGAGAACATCCGGGGCGTGAATTGTGAAATGGTCGGTCAGACGGCACCTCATTCAGAGGTGACGTGTGGCCGTGGCGGCCGGAAACGCGTTTCTGGCGCCGTTAAACACCAAAACGGCGTGCGACGGTCCGATTCGGAGCAAACGTGCTCCGAACGACCTGAAACCGCACGGGAACGATAGAAATATTATTCCTGAGATGCAGGAGGAGGCCGCACGTCCATCGGACGTGCGGTGCGCGCGGCACGTCCGATTGTATCGTTTTCAGCAGCGCGGCGCGCGCTGAAATGGCGCGTTGGGGGGTCAAAACCACCCGAACGACCTCCGAATGCCACGAAACCGTACGACAACATCCGGGGCGTGAATTGTGAAATGGTCGGCCAGACGGAACCTCATTCGGAGGTGCCGTGTGACCGCGGCGGCCGGAAACGCGTTTCCGGCGCCGTTAAACACCAAAACGCGTGCAGCGGTCCGATTCGGAGCAAACGTGCTCCGAACGACCTGAAACCGCACGGGAACGATAGAAATATTATTCCTGAGATGCAGGAGGAGGCCGCACGTCCATCGGACGTGCGGTTGCGCGCGGCACGTCCGATTGTGTCATTTTCAGCAGCGCGGCGCGCGCTGAAATGGCGCGTTGGGGGTCAAAACCACCCGACCGACCTCCGAATGCCACGAAACCATACGACAACATCCGGGGCGTGAATTGTGAAATGGTCGGCCAGACGGAACCTCATTCGGAGGTGCCGTGTGACCGCGGCGGCCGGAAACGCGTTTCCGGCGCCGTTAAACACCAAAACGGCGTGCGGCGGTCCGATTCGGAGCAAACGTGCTCCAAATGACCTGAAACCGCACGGGAACGATAGAAATATTATTCCTGAGATGCAGGAGGAGGCCGCACGTCCATCGGACGTGCGGTGCACGCGGCACGTCCGATTGTGTCGTTTTCAGCAGCGCGGCGCGCGCTGAAAAGGCGCGTTGGGGGGTCAAAACCACCCGAACGACCTTCGAATGCCATGAAACCGTACGACAACATCCGGGGCGTGAATTGTGAAATGGTCGGCCAGACGGCACCTCATTCGGAGGTGCCGTGTGACCGCGGCGGCCGGAAACGCGTTTCCGGCGCCGTTAAACACCAAAACGGCGTGCGGCGGTCCGATTCGGAGCAAACGTGCTCCGAACGATCTGAAACCGCACGGGAACGATAGAAATATTATTACTGAGATGCAGGAGGAGGCCGCACGTCCATCGGAAGTGAGGGGCGCGCGGCACGTCCGATTGTGTCGTTTTCAGCAGCGCGGCGCGCGCTGAAATGGCGCGTTGGGGGTCAAAACCACCCGAACGACCTTCGAATGCCACGAAACCGTACGACAACATCCGGGGCGTGAATTGTGAAATGGTCGGCCAGACGACACCTCATTCGGAGGTGTCGTGTGACCGCGGCGGCAGGAAACGCGTTTCTGGCGCCGTTAAACACCAAAACGGCGTGCGGCGGTCCGATTCGGAGCAAACGTGATCCGAACGACCTGAAACCGCACGGGAACGATAGAAATATTATTCCTGAGATGCAGAAGGAGGCCGCATGTCCATCGGGCGTGCGGTGCGCGCGACACGTCCGATTGTGTCGTTTTCAGCAGCGGGGCGCGCGCTGAAAAGGCGCGTTGGGGGGTCAAAACCATACGAACGACCTCCGAATGCCACGAAACCGTACGACAACATCCGGGGCGTGAATTGTGAAATGGTCGGCCAGACGGCACCTCATTCGGAAGTGCCGTGTGACCGCGGCTGCCGGAAACGCGTTTCCGGCGCCGTTAAACACCAAAACGGCGTGCGGCGGTCCGATTCGGAGCAAACGTGCTCCGAACGACCTGAAACCGCACGGGAACGATAGAAATATTATTCCTGAGATGCAGGAGGAGGCCGCACGTCCATCGGACGTGCGGTGCGCGCGGCACGTCCGATTGTGTCGTTTTCAGCAGCGCGGCGCGCGCTGAAATGGCTCGTTGGGGGTCAAAACCACCCGAACGACCTCCGAATGCCACGAAACCGTACGACAACATCCGGGGCGTGAATTGTGAAATGGTCGGCCAGACGGAACCTCATTCGGAAGTGCCGTGTGACCGCGGCGGCCGGAAACGCGTTTCCGGCGCCGTTAAACACCAAACCGGCGTGCGGCGGTCCGATTCGGAGCAAACGTGCTCCGAACGACCTGAAACCGCCCGGGAACGATAGAAATAATATTCCTGAGATGCAGGAGGAGGCCGCACGTCCATCGGACGTGCGGTGCGCGCGGCACGTCCGATTGTGTCGTTTTCAGCAGCGCGGCGCGCGCTGAAAAGGCGCGTTGGGGGGTCAAAACCACCCGAACGACCTCCGAATGCCACGAAACCGTACGACAACATCCGGGGCGTGAATTGTGAAATGGTCGGCCAGACGGCACCTCATTCGGAGGTGCCGTGTGACCGCGGCGGCCGGAAACGCGTTTCCGGTGCCGTTAAACACCAAAACGGCGTGCGGCGGTCCGATTCGGAGCAAACTTGCTCCGAACGACCTGAAACCGCACGGGAACGATAGAAATATTATTCCTGAGATGCAGGAGGAGGCGCACGTCCATCGGACGTGCGGTGCACGCGGCACGTCCGATTGTGTCGTTTTCAGCAGCGCGGCGCGCGCTGAAATGGCGCGTTGGGGGGTCAAAACCACCCGAACGACCTCCGAATACCACGAAACCGTACGACAACATCCGGGGCGTGAATTGTGAAATGGTCGGCCAGACGGCACCTCATTCGGTGGTGCCGTGTGACCGCGGCGGCCGGAAACGTGTTTCCGGCGCCGTTAAACACCAAAACGACGTGCGGTGGTCCGATTCGGAGCAAACGTGCTCCGAACGACCTGAAACCGCACGGGAACGATAGAAATATTATTCCTGAGATGCAGGAGGAGGCCGCACGTCCATCGGACGTGCGGTGCGCGCGGCACGTCCGATTGTGTCGTTTTCAGCAGCGCGGCGCGCGCTGAAATGACGCGTTGGGGGGTCAAAACCACCCGAACGACCTCCGAATGCCACGAAACCGTACGACAACATCCGGGGCGTGAATTGTGAAATGGTCGGCCAGACGGAACCTCATTCGGAGGTGCCGTGTGACCGCGGCGGCTAGAAACGCGTTTCCGGCGCCGTTAAACACCAAAACGGCGTGCGGCGGTCCGATTCGGAGCAAACGTGCTCCGAACGACCTGAAACCGCACGGGAACGATAGAAATATTATTCCTGAGATGCAGGAGGAGGCCGCACGTCCATCGGACGTGCGGTGCGCGCGGCACGTCCGATTGTGTCGTTTTCAGCAGCGCGGCGCACGCTGAAATGGCGCGTTGGGGGGTCAAAACCACCCGAACGACCTCTGAATGCCACGAAACCGTACGAAAACATCCGGGGCGTGAATTGTGAAATGGTCGGCCAGACGGCACCTCATTCGGAGGTGCCGTGTGACCGCGGCGGCCGGTAACGCGTTTCCGGTGCCGTTAAACACCAAAACGGCGTGCGGCGGTCCGATTCGGAGCAAACGTGCTCCGAACGACCTGAAACCGCACGGGAACGATAGAAATATTATTCCTAAGATGCAGGAGGAGGCCGCACATCCATCGGACGTGCGGTGCGCGCGGCACGTCCGATTTTGTCGTTTTCAGCAGCGCGGCGCGCGCTGAAATGGCGCGTTGGGGGGTCAAAACCACCCGAACGACCTCCGAATGCCACGAAACCGTACGACAACATCCGGGGCGTGAATTGTGAAATGGTCGGCCAGACGGCACCTCATTCGGAGGTGCCGTGTGACCGCGGCGGCCAGAAACGCGTTTCCGGCGCCGTTAAACACCAAAACGGCGTGCGGCGGTCCGATTCGGAGCAAACGTGCTCCGAACGACCTGAAACCGCACGGGAACGATAGAAATATTATTCCTGAGATGCAGGAGGAGGCCGCACGTCCATCGGACGTGCGGTGCGCGCGGCACGTCCGATTGTGTCGTTTTCAGCAGCGCGACGCGCGCTGAAATGGCGCGTTGGGGGGTCAAAACCACCCGAACGACCTCCGAATGCCACGAAACTGTACGAAAACATCCGGGGCGTGAATTGTGAAATGTTCGGACAGACGGCACCTCATTCATAGGTGCCGTGTGACCGCGGCGGCCGGAAACGTGTTTCCGGCGCCGTTAAACACCAAAACGGCGTGCGGCGGTCCGATTCGGAGCAAACGTGCTCCGAACGACCTGAAACCGCACGGGAATGATAGAAATATTATTCCTGAGATGCAGGAGGAGGCCGCACGTCCATCGGACGTGCGGTGCGCGCGGCACGTCCGATTGTGTCGTTTTCAGCAGCGCGGCGCGCGCTGAAATGGCGCGTTGGGGGGTCAAAACCACCCGAACGACCTCCGAATGCCACGAAATCGTACGACAACATCCGGGGCGTGAATTGTGAAATGTTCGGCCAGACTGCACCTCATTCGGAGGTGCCGTGTGACCGCGGCGGCCAGAAACGCGTTTCTGGCGCCGTTAAACACCAAAACGGCGTGCGGCGGTCCGATTCGGAGCAAACGTGCTCCGAACAACCTGAAACCGCACGGGAACGATAGAAATATTATTCCTGAGATGCAGGAGGAGGCCGCACGTCCATCGGACGTGCGGTGCGCGCGGCACGTCCGATTGTGTCGTTTTCAGCACCGCGGCGCGCGCTGAAATGGCGCGTTGGGGGGTCAAAACCACCCAAACGACCTCCGAATGCCACGAAACCGTACGACAACATCCGGGGCATGAATTTTGAAATGGTCGTCCAGACGGCACCTCATTCGGAGGTGACGTGTGACCGCGGCGGCCGGAAACGCGTTTCCGGCGCCGTTAAACACCAAAACGGCGTGCGGCGGTCCAATTCGGAGAAACGTGCTCCGAACGACCTGAAACCGCACGGGAACGATAGAAATATTATTCCTGAGATGCAGGAGGAGGCCGCACGTCCATCGGACGTGCGGTGCGCGCGGCACGTCCGATTATGTCGTTTTCAGCAGCGCGGCGCGCGCTGAAATGGCGCGTTGGGGGGTCAAAACCACCCGAACGACCTCCGAATGCCACGAAACCGTACGACAACATCCGGGGCATGAATTGTGAAATGATCGGCCAGACGGAACCTCATTCGGAGGTGCCGTGTGACCGCGGCGGCCGGAAACGCGTTTCCGGCGCCGTTAAACACCAAAACGGCGTGCGGCGGTCCGATTCGGAGCAAACGTGCTCCGAACGACCTGAAACCGCACGGGAACGATAGAAATATTATTCCTGAGATGCAGGAGGAGGCCGCACGTCCATCGGACGTGCGGTGCGCGCGGCACGTCCGATTGTGTCGTTTTCAGCAGCGCGGCGCGCGCTGAAATGGAGCGTTGGGGGGTCAAAACCACCCAAACGACCTCCGAATGCCACGAAACCGTACGAAAACATCCGGGGCGTGAATTGTGAAATGTTCGGCTAGACGGCACCTCATTCGGAGGTGCCGTGTGACCGCGGCGGCCGGAAACGCGTTTCTGGCACCGTTAAACACCAAAACGGCGTGCGGCGGTCCGATTCGGAGCA
>CAUJRU010004375.1:0-18019 GCA_963277665.1 Viscum album | reverse complement strand
TTCACAGTTCATTAATAATATGTTGAAAGGACGAAAATATAAAATTCATAACCACCATAATCTAGTTTCAAATAAAAAACATATGAAAATTGAAAGTATAAAAAATTTCAGTATTTCCCCAGTAAATAAATGGATTAACTATCTTCATGAGTACCCTTTAAACTAATCCAATATATATTAATGTGTATGTGAATAATCCATTACTATAGAAAAAAATATAGAAATTATTAATCTGATATATAATATATCAATGGAATTAAACAATATAATGCCCCAATGCAATAATCCCATAGATAGTGCATTATTTTATTTATTGGAATGATTACAAGGAATAAATTCCTGAAGGACCGATATGTATAGTAGTCTTAGAAGACATATTACACAAATTATACTCATAATACATTTGGAAATAGTATATAAAAATAAGATATATAGAAAAATGAAATAAACAGAATACTGAGATGATTATTCAAATGTTTGTTTTCTTTACCTGGGTAAACGAATCATAATAAGGGTGAGATCAACTTCTCCCTATGGGTAAGTAATATATAGAAGAATAAATAATGTAATGATAGAATAATCAAGATAAAAAAGTAAATAACTTAACAAAAATTCCTTGTAATCAATAAATTGCAATGATAAATAATTTTAAAATAAAATAAATGAAAACATATTCCAATAAAATAACAAGATAAGGCGTAATCAGTATTGAATGTTATGAAACTGATAACTCATTACATGTAATAATTAAAATGATAATGAAATATATCCCAAGATATTTTGATGAAAAATATCATTTATAATAATAAATAAAACTAAGTTATGGAAATAAATTCATAATATAAGTCATCTCTAAGGCACATGAAGACCTATACCATCACGGTCATCCGCAAGGCATTTAAAACTATGTATACAACCCTGTTTAATTTGGCTAACTTATTTGTCTCATGTGTACATATCGAGGCATAAATGAGATATATAATGTCTGGGATCCACTCGCCATTACTAGTTCAATAACGTTGTCATATCTAGTAATAAAAAAATAATATTTCTTATAAATATCCAAATTGAATATGGAATATAGTTTTATCAATAATTCCCCACTTAATCGAATAACTATCAAAGTGAAAATTGTATGTAATATTATAGAAGGGTTGAAAAATAATATTATCCATGTTATGATTATATTTATATTAAAGTAAAAAACCAATGAAATGGTTAAAATAAAGTTATTTTTTCAAAATAATGTTTAAAATAAAAAAATTAAGTAATATTGAAATGATAATAATTTAGTACATTCTTCAGTAGAATAATCGTTAAACTTTCCAAATCATCCCATAAAAGTTTGAAACATTTGAATCATTTAATAAAAAATTTTATGATTACAAATTATGCGTCTAATGTCAATATAATAATAATATTCATTAAACAACTTGAAAAAGGTAGTATGTACACCAAATAAAAGTGTATTTTCATATAATAACAATAAGTTTCAATAGAATGAAAATTGAGATGAAATTATCTTACCATGATATCCTTTTGTTTAATCATATTTATCCATCAGTATAGTGGTGTAAAATATGTTAATAACTTACAAATGAACCATAATCATGTTTATAATATTATATATCATCTTTTTATAATATAATATTACCCTTTGTAAATGATATTTCATTATTTCCATTATTTCGGATGTTGTTTGCCTAGATTTCTAAATTATGTTTTATCTAGTTATTTTCTTCTACAAATACTTAAATCATAATTTCATAATATCCATAATTTAAAACATTAATTAATTATATTATATATTAATTACATATGTATTAAGATAATCTGTAATGTTTGGAGATAAGAAATGAAATGCACTGTAAATTTAGACGGCAGTTCGTACATACGCATGCACGCTACATTCATTTATGTTTTTTATTAAAATAATTAAAAGTAAAAAATACATGAATATTATAATTATAGTATCACATATATGTTATATATTCTACATAGTTTTATTAAAACATATTCCATACTTTCCATGCATGGCATTAATGAGTCGCATTTCTTTGAGGGGGCGGTAGTTCACACTCCCTCAAACGAAATTTTTTTATTTATACAAGATGGAAAGAATAATGGTATTATCTAAATAAAAATTAATAAATCATAAATAAATTCATATATATCATTTATATTTTATATAAATAGATTATATATCAGAATAGCCACTGTGATAGGAGGTAAATAAAGAACATACTATGATTTTTTTGTAAGGCGGTAGTTCTTCCTTCACCGAAATTTTATATTCGTCACCCATTAGATTGATGTGTATGTAAGTGTACATTTTAAACATATAATAAAAACATCATATTATATTGAGGATATTAGTTGTATTATAATAAATGGGATTGGGAATAATTTATGTGGTGGATGAATAATTGGATGAAAAGTGATCGTTGGAAAGAATTACAATAAAAATCGGGTAACTCCTTTTTTGTTTAAAACAAACGGATTTTTTGAAAGGATTTTATCCAAAAAGTGGGATTAAAGGTCTATGTTAGGGATATTTTTAATATTTTTTGAAACATTTTTTCTGGTCCTATGTGTATTTATAGTTGTGAAGAATGGGTAGAGGTGGTGGACCTTTATAGTAGAGGAGGAGTGGCACTCTTTACAATATTTTAACAATGAAATTTATCCCTCATTTTTCATATTGCGTCTTGATCAAATAATGAACCCAATTAAATCCACAAGAATACAGGGTCAATCAAAGGGCTTTCAATATCTCTTGGAAAACATTATAGGCCATTTTTTGGAAAATGGTTAAGGTTTATTCTCTTATTAAGCATAATTTAACCTTACTCATTGTAATTAATTATAACCACTTTCACTAATATTCCGTGGTCAAAAATATGGAATAATATATAAAATTTATAAATTATTCTATCTCTATATAAATAATAATTTTTTAAAAATTCCATTCATAGATGTGGTAGAAAATAATTTATAATTCAACCTGTATATGGGATGACAATATGAATTTTTAAGGTAAAAACATATGAAAGATTCGATATTTTTTATAATCAATTTAAAATGGAATTTTATTCCAATGATATAAATTGTATTAATTGATAAAAATATTATATAATTAAACATTATTAATAGTTTCAAGTATAATTTATCATCATAAATAAATTATACGAAAAAAAAGTTCTGAAATAAAATTCTGTATCTTTAACTATTAATTAAAAAATTAAATAACACCAAAAACTAAAAAAAATTCACTCCAAACAAATTATTATGTTTCATTATAAAGTATGAATTTTATTTTGACATATTAATTTTTTTCTGTTTCACAATTATTGTTAAAATTTTGTTATCTATTAAAAGGAGGTAAAATTCACTACAAAAAAATATAGGTTTTTATGTGTAAAATATAGATTGTTTTTGTCTTATGCTAATAAAACCTAATGGATGTATATAAAAAAAATTATATATATAATAAATAAATATATAATTAATATAACATACTAATTTTAATTAATTTAATTTATTAGTGTAAAAAAACTTTATGATCATAAAAATAAGAATATTTTTGTTTGTATTCAATCAGTTTTTATACTCATTTCTAATAAATTTTTAACGAGTGAATTAATTATAGTATCTCTAAAGAACACATTTTTTAATTTGGTGAACACTTTTAATGACTTATAATTTGTTGGTTACGTTATATCTTATTAAAATAGTATATTAATAATATATTAATGTTTTGTGTAACTTGGTCTTGCATGTAACTGCAGCTGTTGATGAAACACATTTTTTGTAACAAACACAAATTCATTGTGGCATACATTGAAGGCTATAAATACTATGGAATTTAATTAAAATAAAAAATATTTTATAAATTATCATGATATTATATTCAATTTCATGATTTGTGTTTCATCTCATACTAGCTATTGAATACAAGGTTCTTAGTTTAGAATTTTGGGGAGTTATATTCTCCCCAACTAAAACAAATTACCTCCATGAAATTTAAACATCATTTCAGTAATAAAAGGTTTGAAAATAAACTATTATTGAAATACACACATCATTATAAGGTTAATATAACATATTATAAAAAATGTGGAAGGGATGTACAATGATCATGTAACTATGTTCTATTGTATTTGAACATAAGTGTGAAATAGAAACATATATACATAGGAAAAAATAACAATAAAGTTATAATAGTGATACCTTGAGAACATGGATAGGTGAAAAATGAAAATAAGAAGGCCATAAATCAATTATTATCTAAGGGATATTTTATTCATCATATACAAAGGTACTGTGAATACAATTCTGGTATCAAGATCATTTTTCTCCTAATAGAGTAATTCTTTTACTCTCTAAGAATATAAGTAAATATACAAACTTGGTACTTTTATATAAGAATAATATTATCTTATGTCCTTTCTGTTATGTATTTCCACACCATATCCTATAACATAATTTGGCACATAGTGGTGTAATATATCAATCTCAAAAATTACATCCAAATAAAAACTCAGCCCTGTTTATATATGGTTATCCATTCCAAATGATTATGAATCAACACTTTAAAAATATAGTAACTAAGTTTCCAAAATACACACATCATCAGATATTAATTAATATGAAAAAACCACATTAAAATCATCTTAATAACTTCAACTATTATCAACTAAAAAAAATTACTCAAATCACTATAAAACCATGTTAGAAAATTTCATTCTTCTTTATTCCTTATGTAAGACACATGTTGTTGGATATATTCCATAAATCCATATGTCTTGTATAGAACACTTTTGAAAAAGTACTTAATCAGTTACAAGGTAGTTATCACTTGTCCAAATCAATATGTTCATCATCATTATCCCCACATTAAGAACATATTAGTGGTTTTCTTTCCATCAATTATGTGTTTTAAAAAAAATAACTTTATAATTGATTAATATTCAGGGTAACATTCATCATATAATATAAAATCCATAACAATTATTTTTAGTACAATCATCATATATTCCATAATTATTATAACCAGTACATTACTAATAATATATTCAAATGATATAATTCTTGAATAGTCGTATTTATCATTCCTCTTCATCTATAGCAGTAGTATAACTTTGTCATCATTAAATAGAATCATCTGGGGTGAATCCCTTCGATATTTGATACATTTATTTTTATATCATATCATGTATTTAATTTTGAATCATTTTACATTGCAATCCTTTTTCTTACCCTTGCAATAAAAAGAATAATGGCCCATCATTCCACACATGTAGTAATTTTTCATTCCTTTTTATCATGTACTAGTGCGTTTCTTTTAACAATTATATTAAGTGGTAAATTACTTATTTCCATTCTCTACATCATGCATATTTTTCTCTTTCATTATCTTTTTCCTTGTCCCTCTTCAATTCCATAAGATTTCAGGCATTCCTTATATATCTTATTATCACATGATACAATTTACACATATGATGAAAATAATTAGAAGACTATTTCCCTTAGAAATGTTTGATTAAGACCATGAATTATGTGATTCTTTTTACTCATTAGATCATTTTCATTGGTGGATTTAAATTTTATTCTTTTATGTGCTACTTCTAAAAAATGGAATACCCTATAATAAATAATAAAATAATTTATAATCCCCGAACTAGTAGAATAGTTAACATAAATTGAATATTATTTGAATATATAATCTCTTAATTATAAACATCGTTGATTTGAGGATATCTATACTTTCACTTTCATCATAATTTTTTAAATACAATTCTAATTATCCAAATAGTATCACCTAACCAAACAAGGTGTGAAGTAAGGCATGTTTTCATAAACCAGGTTACCCCAAGTCAGGCCTAGCACGCCTTGTATGGGTTGTTACTTTTATGTACATTTGTTCAAGAACCATGTCCACTTTTATTATTCTACAATGATGTATTCAAAGTAATACCAACATTAATTCTATCATAATTAAATTATAGGATTTTATCTTATACTTATTCTAAATGTCTATATTAGTGTTATTCTTATCATTCTTTGGATTCTAAATTTAGAGTACACGGTTTCTATTGAACATACTTTGATACTAACTAAAATTACCTAACCCCAAAAAAATGGAGACACTATATTATTTTCATATATTTCCATGATTACAAGAAATCAAAACCCAAAGGGCTTATCAGTTTAGCAGTATAAAAAATCCAGATTTCAAAAAAATATCAATAATACCTATGGAAATAGAAAATAAAAAAACAATACATAATAAAAATAAATAAAAATAATCCATGAAGTATAATTAAAATATTTCTTCCTCATAATATAAGGAAAAATATATAATAAGTGTCATCTCAGATTATCAGTAAATGAATGTGATGTGTAGCGGACACAATAATTTTAAAATGAAAATAATTAATAAGGCATGGTAAATAACTAAACAGAAATTCCAAGTCATATATAAACCAAAAAGATAAATAATATTGAAAATATAATAAATGAAAACACATGAAATTAAAATAACAAGAAAATTTATAAACAATAAGGCAAGTTATGAAACTAAAATCCAATTACACATAATCAAGAAATGAGAATGAAATGTATCCATAGATAGGTTGATGTAAAATAAAACGGGTAATAATAATTGAAACAAAATGAGGGAAATTTTTTATTAGTTGAAGTCATGTCTATGGAATATGAACACATATAACATCATGACCATTCACTAGATAGTTAAAACTATAAATATAATCCCCTTTGAAATGAAAAAATTATTTTCCTCGTGAGATACTCTCGATGCATCAAGGGGTAATATAATGTCTTGGATCTATCCACCATTACAAATCTTTGTAATTATTCATATATAATAATTAAGATATATAAAATTACTTATAAAAATCAATATTAAATAAATAATAAGTTTGTGTAAATATTTCCACCCATAATCAAATAATTGTCAAAGTGAACATTGTCTGTAAAATGATATAAGGTTTGGGAAACACTAATATCCCTTATATGTGAATATGGATATTCAGTAAACATACAAGGAAAATTATTAGAATAATTTTTTTTATAATGTCAAAAATCAAAAAAATAAGTGAGATTGAAATGATAATAATTACGAACATTCTTTAAGAGAATAATCTTTAAACATTTCAAAGCGCCACATACCAGTTTGAATTATTTGGGTCATAATATCCAAAAATGTATGACACTAAATGATATATATAATATCAGGATAATAATTTTATTAATGATATAACATGAAAAGGTTAGTATTTACATGAAATAAATGTATATTAGAGCATAATAAGAAATAAGTATCAACTGATTTTAAATTGAGATCAAATTACTTTTCCATAGCATTATTTTTGTTGAATATTAATTACCCTCTAGTAGAGTGGTTTAAAACATTTTACCAACTTTTTAAATGACACTACTAATGTTTATAATATTATATATCATCTTTTTATAATGTCTTTTTACTCATTTGTTAACAGCCATTCATTATTTTAACTATTTCATGTGTTAATTTTCTAGTTTTTTCATGTACTTTTTGACTTGTTATTTTATACTCCTATTACATAGATCCAAATTTGATCATCTATTGAATTTAATCCATGAGTTAATTCTATTATATATTCAGTACATATGTATTTAGGATAATTTATAATTTTTGTAGACAAAAAATGAAATTCCTTATTCATGTAAACTGTAGGCCATACATAAACATGGATAAAACATTCATTTCTTCGTAGTATTAAAAGAAATAAAATTAAATGATATATGTATATTATAATTCTTGCATAATATATAAGTTATATATGATTTGTAGGTTTATTTATAATATCTTTTATACATTAAATGTATGAAATGAATGACTTGCATCACTTTGAGGGGGCAGTAGTTCATACTTCATCAAATGAAATTATCATATTCACACATGATTTAAAGAATAAAGGTACATTATAAATATAAATTAAATAAATATAAATTCATTATAAATATCATATATATCACATATAAACAATTTATCCATCATAATTACCATCATCGGAGTTGGTAAATGTTGAACAAACAATAATCATTTTGTAATGTTGTAGTTCGTTGTTCACATAAATAGAATGTTTATCACACATTAGATTAGTGTGTGTTTGTGTGTATAAGTAGAAACATTATCATAAAAATTTCCATGTAAATTTTGGAATTTTTTTTTAATCTGATCATGTTATAACGTTATTTGAGGTTATGGATAAGTGATTGAAAGAAAGGTTCTCTTTGGAAAAAATACATTAAAAATTGAGTAACTCGGTTTGGGTTATACCAATAAGATTACATGGGTGGATTTATGACCTAATGTAAGATTCATATTATATGGTAGGGTTTTTGTTAAGATATTTGGAAGATCTTGGATGAACCTATGTGTCTTGATAAGTGTGAGGAATGGGGATAAATAGTGGTTTTATAGTGGATGATGAGTGTCACTCTTGAATTGTTTTAATAATGGAACTCTTCTAACATTTATCGTTATTAAATTGGATCAAATAATGGAACCAATAAAAATGAATTTAATATAGGGTTGATATAATACCATATAACATCTATTGTACAAGTTTATATGTCTTTTTATGCCTTGTAGTTATGGGTAGCTCACTTATTAAGCTTAATTTAACATTAATCATTGTAAATAATTTTAATTAATTTCCATAATATTTTGGTTCAGAAATAAATTTGTTACTATTAAGAATTATAAATTATGTATATTCTGAATATAGAATCCATTTTTAAAATTTCCATTCATTTAAGGGGAATATTGAATTTTTAAATTGACCCTGAATATAGGACAAAATGAGGGGTTTTCAAGAAAATACATCTCACGGTTATCTATATTTCTGAAATAAATTTCAAAGTGAATTAGATACCAATGTCATAAATAATATTAATGAATAATTTTTTTATCTAATTAAACATTAAAAACCCTAAAATAAAATCAATCCTTATATTTAAATTAGATGAAAACGCAGTTTTTATCAAAAAAACATCATTTTTTTAACTATTAAATAAAAATAAAAACGTTTAGAAACATTTTCAAAAATTCACCCTAAAATAATTTTAATTTTTCTATTTCAAAAATGAATTTTATTCTACCATGTATAATAAATTAAATTCTGAAATTCTTATTTAAAATGGGGTCTCCAATAAAAGGAGGTAAAATTACCTTTCTAAAAATGCTGGTTTTTATGTGTAAAATAGAGTTTGTTCATATATTTTTTATATAAAATCTAATAGATGAATATAAAAAATACTTGATTGAATATATAATATAAATATCACACTAATATCCATCACTAATAGTAATTAATTTAAATTAATTAGGTATAACAGCTTTCTGAACGTAAAAAGAATAATATTTCTTTTTTATATACAATTTTTTTACATATTAATTTATAATAAATTTGTAAGAAATGAATTAATTTTTATTTTTGAAAACCATAAAATTTCATAATTTATCTATCCCATTTCATAAATTCTAATTTTACAGTTATGTTATATCTTATTTTAATAATAATTTAATAATAAGTTATTGTTCATTGAAACATATTCGTACATGTAAAGAGAGTTATTGAAGAAACTCATTGTAGAGTGTAACAGAATCTAATTCATTTTTTCATATTTTGAAAGATATAAAAAATATTTATTTTTTTAAAACAATAAATACATTATAAATTATTGGGATATTATATTTCGTTTCGTGGTTGGTGTTGCATGTCACACATAGTATCGAATATAAGGTTCTTACTTTAGAATGATGAGGTGTTATAAACAATATAGACATATAGGTGTTAAATAACTTAATCAAAGACATGATGAGTTATAGATAACATAACCCTTCTAAACAACGTGATGTTGGAACTATATATTAATATTGGAATAAATAGAGTAATTCATTAAACACAACTCTAATATCGAAATATCTTTTAAGGTGTCTATAGAAAATAGTAGTCAAATTATAAGGAATGTTTTTTAAAATGATTCTGTAACATGGTTAAAAATATCATATTTATATATCCCTCTAAAAAATATTTTATATGGTCAAAAGATGGGAAATGAAAAATATAAATTTTAAATAAATTCTTAATATTGAATCCTTCGACATAAATAAGTTTAAATATAATAAATTTGGTGTCGGTGATAAAAATTTACATAAGTGGAATAAAATATATTAATTTATTGTTATAAAAAAATCAGAATTTTTCAAATAAAATGTTAATAAAAATTTAATAACATACATTAAATTGGTAAAAAAACCAAATATTATAGAGGATTCATTATAAATAATGATATTTATAAAATTAACAAAATGCACTCCTCCATAAATCATAAAAATGATATTTTATTCATATATTTATAAGTAATATTAAATTTTACACAATTTGAAAACATTGAGAATTTTCTTTCTAAAACATTATAGTATTATTTGAAATGAATATAAACAATAATTTATGTATATATAGGATCATTTTTTCAACATTATAATTACTATGGATAAGGATGAAAAGTATTATTAGTGTCAATGGTTATTATTAATAAGAACATAAAAATTATATATATAATTAAATATATCATAGAAAAACATTTAAATGTAAATATGTAATTTACCTAAACAGGAATAAGAATAAACCATATTTAATGTATTGAATTTTGAATAACAAGAACTTATTAAAACATATTTATGGAATAATGATTATAACCCACTTAGAAGGAAATTGAGGAAAAAACCCTTACAACATTGAAAACTATTTAATACTAAACACAGGAAATATATGACCTGAATATATAAATTAAATTGAACTAATAAATTATGATTCACAATATATTATTTTGATATATATTTTACCCAAAAAAAGTTCATATAGATGAAAATAAAAAACATATCCAAAATAAAAATGTTAACATAAGAAAAAATTATAAAATATATATTGTATGAATAAAATAAACCCAAAAGGGAGATAATGATATTTACTTCAGACCACTTGAATAAAATTATTTTATTATAAATAATGAAAATAAATCAGTAAATAAAAAAATTAAAATAAAACATCAAACAAGTCCCAATGAATAGAAATTTACAAAAAGAACCCTTATCATTGGTCCCACATTGTTTTATCTTGTTTCCACCTCCGATATAATAATCATATGATTAATAAACAAGAATAATCAATTGAATCAAATTTTATTTTTCAATATTAATCAGTTATAATTTTTGGAATATTTTTATTGATATTTCATTGAAGTGTTAATGGATTTAATACATGTTTTATTATACATTAACTTATTTTAATTCAAATTCAATATTTTTATTATTTTTAAATTTTAAATATAAAAAAAAATTAAAATTAATTGAATTATTTAACATCATTATATTACATTATTTAAAATTACTATCCATGTTGTTTATAATATGGATGTTATTTACAAGTCATCGATGAAAAATGTATCTAGCAATTATTGGGACATGTCAAAAAAGTTGAGAGAGAGCCGATTTTTTCTAAAAAAAATATAATTATATATAATACTATCATTAATATATTTATATGGTGTATAATTATATTTGAAATGATTCATAATTTTTGAAAAGTTTATATTTTATGAGAGTTGATCGAATTATTGAGAAAATAATTAAATATAATTATGGAGACCACTTCATTAATTGTTTACCCATTTTCTAAATATAGGGAGGACTAAGGTTGAGTAACTACGTAATATATCTCAGTATTTTAAAAGGATTAAGATATGATAAATGGGATTGTATTTGGATTTTATGAGTTGATGTGATGTGATTTTCAAAGAGACTAGGAGGTGGATTTATATTTGAGTATTAAGGTAGTTTTACATGAAAATATTTATTATTTTAACATTTATGCCATTGAAATATGAAAATAATTGTAAACTAGAACATTTATTAAATTATAATTAAATAAATTATGGTTAAATTTCTTTGAATCCAATCCAAATCCTTCTATAATCTCATAAATACTTATTTAATGTAGAATATCCAAGAAAAATTTTCAAAATAATAAAATATAAATTATATTCAAAAACATCAAGCATATGATAATAAATACAAAATATTCCTTTTAAATGTAGTATATTACTCTATAAATACAAATATTTTCTATGTAAACATTTTCATAAATATTTATCTCAAAAATATATTATGATGATGTCAAAAAAGTTTTTATATTTGAAATAATTATTTTTTATAATCATCAAAAAATTAAACTTTTTTATATAAATTTCATGCATTCATCCATAGATAATATATACCTATTGATTACAAATAACAATTTCTTTATTATCATATAAATTTAATAAATGTTTTAATTAATATTTTAAATGAAAACATATTTTTATAATCATTATTAAAATCAAATACCAATCAATTGAGAATTAATATATGTGTTTATACAATGAAACTTTTAATTATAATATTCATTTTAGAATGTTTAATAATGTTTGTTAAAATAAAAATACATAATATATAGAATAATATAAATTTTCAAAACTAATCATTTATTACAATAAATGATCTCAATAACATCACGTTTTATTCACATGAGAATTAATATATTTTTTTATCTCTCATGTTTTATTCTCATGATATATTTATGTTTTACTTCCTCTAAAAAATTAATTTTACTTAATTTCATTTTTGTGGTGTGTTTGAAACATGTTATTCAATTGTCTTTTTAGTTAATGGAAAATATATACTAAAATTGATCAGTTTTATAGAGAGGGTGGTGATATAATATTAGATTTTTTATCAAACCATTAGGGAGAGGGTGGTGGCATGAGATATTTTTATGGGATCTAGAACTAGTCCATATCCAAAGTGAGAGGATTTATGACCGATGATGTGAGAAATTATATAGGATACGTCCCTATGTGTGTGTGTGTGGTGAGTAATATAAATTTATTTTAGGACATGGTATAGAACCACATCCCGAGGGATAGGGTTATTGTTTCCCCTAAATAATTTTCCATTCCTAGGAGTGATGAGGAATGAGTTTTTTTCTCATTGTTAGATGACTACTTATAGTATCATTGAATGGAACAGGTAAATTCTTGGTTTTTTTTCCCAACTTGCTATTAAAGGGTGAATATAATGAAATACTAATGTGTTTTTTTTATTTTCCATGCATACACATACTAAATACTATGGTAAATCAATGGGACATAATTTGTAGATCCATTTTGATATTATTTTTGGAAACCCTATAAGGGA
Source organism: Viscum album (assembly GCA_963277665.1). Classification (NCBI taxonomy): domain Eukaryota; kingdom Viridiplantae; phylum Streptophyta; class Magnoliopsida; order Santalales; family Viscaceae; genus Viscum; species Viscum album. Next base: position 4,713 of record CAUJRU010004375.1, on the reverse strand, counting down.
TCCCTGGTGCCCATTAATGAATTCAGGTTTCTATTATATATGGAACATCTTGACGGTGACGTGATAGGTATAGTTTATGGTTATTTTGGGACACTAATAGCTAGAGGGAACAAGGATATTTTATGGGTCCTATAAATTATAATTTATATTACATTATATTAGATTGGATGAGTATATTGTTTATGTTATATAAGACTGTACATTAAAAAATTTTATCATTCTATTATTGAATATAGATATTCCACATTTTTAATGGTTAGATACTCACTGTAAATCTATTAACATATTCCTATATATATTTTCTTTTAGTTATATAACATTTTTTTATTTATACTATGATTATACCCCTCCCATGTTGGTCATATACTATTACCTCTAATTATAAATCAATAATAAATAGGGAGAACACTAGTTGAATGGTTTTATACATGGATTAGACATGAGTTTATGTCCACCATTTAGATCATTACTCAACTAACTAAGAATATTTATCCATATATTTCATCAAAAAGAGTAGGATCCCTAAGATAAGACTATCCATTATATATAAATTTAGACATGGGGGATTCATATCAATAACCCATGGGGTATGTTATTCCATTCCAAAATGACTCTCCAATGGAACTAAAGATTACTATTTTTCAAATTTATTTTGTTCCAAATTTATAGTTTGAAATATATATATTTTATTTTTCATGATATAATTTTACAGGATACATAGAAAAAATATAGAAAACATTATATTCTATAACTTAATCATGTTCCTTATCAGATGAATATTATGTTAATCAAATATACCATGAATTATGTGTGATCACATAATATATAAGATAACAACCAATAGTTATAATTTCTATCCCAATCTCTAAAATTAATATACATCCACTGACCAGACCCCTATTATAGAGAAAAAACAGTACATGGTTGTGATACCATTTATAATTATTAATTCACTATTTATCCATAATGAAAGATAAATATAGGAAATAACATACTTTTTTAGGATACCACATGTAATAGATGTTATCAACCAATGGTGATTTTCTATGAGTTTTATTGGGTTACTAAACCATCTATATATATAACAATAGAAATAAATAGAGTATATTATAAAAATAGAAATATATAATCATAGAAATATTATTGACATTATATATACGTGATAATAGTAATGTTTGAATATATAATATACAACATTATAATGGGTTATAACATTACTACATGAGTTACATGAGAATAAATAAGATCACCACATCTAATATAAATTGAATAATTGTGAAGGACATAAAATTGAATATAAGTCCCCCCTTGGTCCACCATATTAACATCAACCCTACTACTCTGACTCAACATTTTAGTATAGGAACCTTAAACATAACATTATAATAAACTATACATTCATTATACATGTTTACATCAATGTGTGTAAAATGATTAAAATTCATGGGGCCACCACCAATGTTTCCATGAACCAAATCAAGAATATATAAGTTCATATTGATGTTATCATGTAATAGTAATAATTTAATCAGTAATAAATAGACATTATATACTATATATCCAATAAAATGTAGGATTTATACCCTAAACACCCCAAACATATGGTAAAATATGGATATACTATAGAATATTATTTTGAAGATGTAATGTAATAAATACGATTTTATCCATTTATTTATCTATGTCATAATATACAATAAAGGGAATCATATTTGTTTGTCACTTTCTATTAGCATGAAATTTTCACTGTAATCCTTTTAAAATTATAAATCGTGTTATAATATACACTATCATCAATTATTATAGTGGTTTAACAAAAATAATTATTGTTAAAATTTCTCTTCCACATATGCTATCAGTGAATAGATCATTGATAATGATATAGTGTAATAGAGATAATGCATATATGTGTCACATGATACACTAATACAATTTATCTATCATTATAATGAATTAGTTATTAAAAATATTCTCAATCATTGCTCTGAAGATCCCAATAAGAATTATTATCATTGCAGGGGAACTTTTTTGGGTGCTAGATTCTTCATCTATGTTTCTTGGAAACAAAATCCCTCTCTCTCTTCCTTTTCATTTGCTACGTGAGGTTCTATATTTTTTTGGGTAGAGAACTATCTTATAATAATCGATCAATTTATGAAATACCTATGAATATGACATGGAAAATGGAATTTATCAATTTATGGTTGGATTAAATATTCATCGATTGATAATATTTTCTAATATGGATCTTTATTTTAATGTGCATGTGGTTTTATTTCATCAATTCAATTTATGTATGCATGTTTTAATTATTATATCTTTATGACCATGTTCATAGAGTATTTATAACATTGAATTGTTTTATTACATTTTTGAAGACCCTCCCCCTACACTTTTTACTGTTTTAGTTGGGTGAGATATTTTTATAAAATTATTCATGTGATAACATTTACGAAATTATGATATTTCTATTTTATTTTATAACATATTATAAGGCACAAAATATGGATGATTTATTATATTATAGGTAGTGTATTGTTGAATACGATACATGATATCATAATTAATGAGTCATTTTAGTTCATTAGATGTATTTTACTTATTTTATATGAAATATAGGTACTATAAATTACTATAGTGCCATGTATTTTTGAAAAACATATAATTGAATCACTAAGGAAATATAGATTTATATCATAAAATGTTCCTCAATATAATAGGTGATGAATATAGATATCAATATTTGCATATTATTACCCATAAAATTAAATTATTAGGTTATTAGTTGTGATATAATATTGAATAATGGTAATGATATAATTTCTCAATCATAGTTTGTGACTCCCGCTATATTGAAAATATGATATACAATGAATTTTTTAATTTCTCATTATAATAAATTATATGTATGATACTAATATTTAAAATTTATTTATAAATAATGATAAAATTTTTCATTGGGGTATTAAATAACTAAAAACATTAAATAAATTAAATAAGTCTAAGTAGTTTATAGTAAATAAAAAAATGTGTATGAATCATTTAAAAAAATATATAACCTTAAAAATTTATTCCACAAACCCATATACAAATAACTGATGTTAAAAAATTAATCATTAAATTTCTAGAGTTGATGCCAACAAAAATGAAATATCTTTAACCATCAAAAACATATATAACCAAACATTAATATTTGATCACATACATAACATAGGAAATTTTATGGTTATAGTTTTAATGAAATAGGCAAATGTTATAAATGAAAAATACCAAGTCTTTTGGGGAATAATTTTCCTACTGTATCTATTTTTTATTTTCCCACAATTACTCCACATAATCAATCACATTAATCCCCTATATATATATCGTACATAAAATCATTTTATTAAAATAGTGGAATCAAATATAAAAAGAGTGAGATGAAAGGATTACTAAGGTTAAGCATAATAAATGAAATTTGATCATCCATTGTGGGAACTATATGAAAAAAATGGTATAAAACATATTCAATGTTTATGAGAATTACATAAGGGAATTCATACCCAAAAGATTTTGGATCATTAAATATGTTATATATAATAATTCAATACCAAATTATTGAGTCATAAGTATCAATATTCATGACCCAAGTGTTTTAAATCATTCAAAATTGAACCCTTAAAATGTATAGAATGAATAGAGGAAATGTGTTGGAACCATGGAAAAATATATATTGATCACCCATGTTTAATCATTCTATAAATAACTAAATTCCAATGAAATGAATAAGATAATCCTCCTCAATTGCTACTGGAAAATGGACTTATTCCCATGGTTTTGGGGAAAACTGTGGGTATAGGTCACCTTATCCCCACGGTTTTGGGAAAACTGTCGGTATAGACATTTCTTGATAGCCAATGCCCATGGTTTCCTTAAACTGTGGAAATAGGCTACCCTATACCCACGGTTTTCCCCAAACTATGGCTATAGGCTATCCAAAAATTCATATACCCATGGTTAGCCCAAAACCGTGGGGATAGGGTTACTTATCCCCATGGTTTTCCACAAAATCTATGGTATAGTCATCGAATAAAAAAACCTATACCCACGGTTTTGACAAGCCTTGGGTATAGATTTCCCACATGTGCATGGGAAATTTATTTTTTCCGCGGGAACAAAAAAAATTGGCGAGAGTTTAACACCCACGGTTTGTTCCTCTATACCCACAATTTAAATAAATATATTTAATAAAATATATATACATACATATATATGGTGATGGGGTAGTGGTAAGGCCACTCGTGAATGGATAATAGGTCACGAGATTGAATCCTACGGGCCACTATTTTGTAAAATATGTTATACCCATGGTTTCCAAACCATGGTTATAGAGTTATGACATGGTGGAAAAACCTATACCCACGTTTTTTCCAAACCATGGGTATAGATCACGGATCTATATTGACATCACCAATGACCATGGTTCCCCAAACCGTGGGTATAACCTATACCCACGGTTTTGAACCGTGGGTATAGGATCATTTTCCAGTAGTGAATTAACATCCTCATTCTATCTCTTAATGTTTAAAAACATTACCAAATTCCTAAGAGAGATATATCAGGCTCACCCATATATGAGCTATATCTAACACACCTATCATTGAGACCATGTTCAGTCATGCCTATCTCAATCAATAATATAGTAATGAACCTCCCCCATTTTTTTAGGTCATT
>CAUJRU010004374.1:0-18027 GCA_963277665.1 Viscum album | reverse complement strand
TACATCCCCGACTCTTCTAGACATCCCTCCCACCCTCCTGGACACCCTCTTACCCCATTGGACACCCCCACCACACCCCGGGACCCCCCCCCCCACCACTGGACTGCCCCCCCACCCCTTGGACACCCCCTGGACTATTGGTATTGGGAGAGGAGGCACCTCCACCCCTCGGGGGGCTCAATGTCGCTTGATGGTACTCATCACTCCCGCATTCCAAGCTTGAAATCTAAAAATGTTTCACCAATGCTTTCTCCCCCTATAAACATCATTCATTCTATCAATTTGATTCCATTATAACTAGGGGAAAACACTATCAGACATGATGGCGTTTCCCTTTGGTTATACTGGCATCAAAGTGATACAATGAATGATGTTTACAGTGGAAGAAAGCATTGGTGAAACATTCTTAGAGCTCAAGCTTTGCATGTGGGAGTGATGAGTACCTTTCAGCAGCGTTCAGCCCCCCAGGGATGGCGTCGCCTCCTCTCCCACACCCCTGGACTCCCCCCATCCCCATTTACACCATAACCCCCTCCCCCCCCCACCCCACTAGAAATCCCTCCCACACCCATAGAAACCCCACTCACCCCACAGGACACACCCTCACCCCTGGACACCCCCTGGACAGCGCCCCACTCTCCTGGACAACCCTTCCACCCTCCTGGAAATGTTCCCACCCCCCTGGACTCCCCCCCCCACTATCATGGACACCCAGGATACCCCCACACCACCAAATAGCCCTCCCACACCCCTAGATACCCCCACACCACTGAACACCCCCACACCCTTGGAACCCCTCCCCCCAGACCGAAATCCCTACCAAAAAAACAATCATAAGTAGACCAAAACAAGAAGTAGAGTGAAATTAAACATTCACATACATAACATTCAAAACATACAATTTCAACATAAAATAACTAAATCCAACCTAAATGACTACCAAATACACAATTACAATGACAATATTAAAAATTACATTTTACACTAAAAACAACTAAAATATAATCAAACCTATAAAATAATTTGACCATTCCACATGTAAGTGTTTTATGTCTTGATCACTATAAGGTTGAGGGTCATCAAATAGATACAAATTAAAAGGATATTAGTTAATGTGTATAATGAATATATCAAATGAAATATTATGTCAAAGTTTAAAATGAAATCTTACCTGGTGAAAGTTCACAACTGTCCTAGTTGTTATTACTTCATAAATAAATCTTAACATATAATATCTGAATTTGATGACGCCTTGTTGTTCATGAAAAATATATTTGAATGAGTGTAAATTAAACATATTATTTATACCTAATTAATAAAAAAGTAAAAATTATAAATGGATATTTACCTTTACATTTACATATTTGATCATCGCACTCCTTTCTTTTGTGTTTTTTCGAAAGTATTCCCATACCATGTTAGAAAATAATATGAATGGGATAAATTTAAAATTAATTATAATATATAAAACTATTGAAAAATTGAAACTTACTTTTCCAAAATTTTCTTAAAACATTCCCACACATCACCATCGACCGAGAATATCTAATAAACCGTTTTCTCCCTTGGGGAAAAACCCCTAACATCCAAGGATCACTGATAATAGAAAATTTATGGTTAGTGGTTTTTTATGTTAAAAGATAATGAACTCATTGAGATACATGCGTTTCAAACCTCTCACAAAAAGGCATCATCCAACATTGTGTGACTATATTCTATTCAAGTCTTTCAGCAATATAAGGCATTCTTTGTTCTTCATCCAATACACATGCTTTAGGGGAAATCAAATGCAGGTCCGTGAATCCATATACATATTTCCGCTCATTCTTCTCACAAATATTATAAAGATACCTAATACAAAACAGACATAAGTATACATTTTTAATAAATATATCGCAGGGAAAGGGTGTTAAGACTTTCATGGAAAACATTTGCACCACATTGATACCAAACTTATCTCCAGTAACAAGCTCCATGATTGCAGTTTTCATAATCCCCACAGTTATTGCACATCCACAAACATGATCTTCCATTAGAAACTCATAATTATTCACCAACAAATTTTAATATCATGACAATATGTCAAGACTACTAGAATTTGTATCTAATGTCATATCCATTTGTATTTGTTGTTGTCTATACAATATTTATTTCCCTTTAATGTGTTCCTGTAATAAAAATAGAAAAATATATTAGTTTTCAATTTATAAAAAATAGTAATAAAAAAATAAAATAGAAGATATAACATACATACCTCTATGGTAATGAGTCGAAGAAGTCTGGATGGACAAATTAAAAAAGGGCCGATATTGTGTCCAACTGTCGTCAAATCATCTGTAGGTAATTGTACTCAATCAGATCTACCTATAATATCCGGTAAAGTGGCCCTCGGATTCAATACCTCTAATTGTTGATGATGAACTATATCTCATATACAATATACCAACCCATATGCAACTATATGATTTTGTGGATCATCACAATATAACTCGCTATAAGTAGGAAGCTGTAGCAGAAGAATAAGATAAAAAATGTGGTCTACAGGCTGAGGATGGGGAGTGGGAGCTAATAGCAAAGGTGGAGGATAAATAATGGGTTCTGAAGGGGAAGGTTGAGGAGTGGGGGTTGTAGAATGAAATCGTCTTTGCATGTCTGCAAACATAGATTATACTGACGCTCTAATATTTGCCTCCATGATCGCATTAATATTATAAACATCAGCCTCTAAGGATTCTATTTTTTAATAAACACCCTAAATGTGAGAATTTGAAGAATGTGGCAACACTTTTCTTACTGATACAACTTCTAGATATCCTCATACATGACTAGGATGTTCGGGCATTCCCAATGGTTCAGATAAAATATCTTTCCTACCAGCAGCTATAAATACCCCATTTGTGGTTTTATCCTCAAGAAAATCTTGTATTAATTAATTGAACATTTCTATTATGATTGAAATTATATGAAGAAAATAGTTATCTTAAATAAATAAAATATATATCTTACAATCTACTCAGCTACGACTCTCAAATCATCTGAGAGATATTGAGCTTTTTTACCCATCCAATCTCTCTTCCATTTTTCATGTCTAGATGGAGGGGATAGAGGGGCCACCTCTCTAGAGCTTAAAGACTCTGCTAATAGTTTTTGTAATTTTTCCTCCAACATTTGTTCTTCCAATAATGTATACCCTCCCCAACATAAACTATGTGGGTATAAATTTTTATATTGGATCTCCTAATGTGATTTCCTTGTTTTCTGTATAATAAGAATAAGAAATAATTAACAAAACATTAATAAGATCATTTATATAAGAAATCTTATAAAAGTATACATTGCCCTTACCAAAAAGGAATCTTTTCATCTACTTTCAACAAATTGTCTCCATGTGTCTTCATCTATGAAAGGATATATACGACATGGATTATAATGAATCATATGACCAAAAATGAAATTATATGTGAGGGTTTTTTTTGAAATCCCTCCATCTCCTGGTAGGCATCGATAAGCATTTCTTCCTGAATCCTCTAGTGTCAGGAATATCAGATTTCATCTGATAAAGAAGAGGTTAAACATAATACATATACTAGAAACATTTAAAGAATAGGAAAACAATAGCAAAAGATCTTACCAAAATCGTCTCCCACAATTGAGAGATTATTTCTTTGTCCACACTTTGCTAGTCCTCATACAAAATGCTTACTTTTCTCTTACCCGTAGTTCATACAAAACCCTTAAAATCTTTTGCATTTGGACATCTAGGAATATCATCCTCAACAAACTCAACGATTATCCTCTGATCTTGCGTACAGGCAAGTGATAATTTTGGAAAACATGTACACCCACATTTACCAACTCTTGAACTCTTTGTCATAATGGGAGCACATGAGAATGATTTGGGAACATCAGGAGGAGCATGTAAATGTTCCTCCCAAAAGGTATAACCAATATGATCATCTCCTGAATCATGTGGTTGAACAACAGATTGATATTTCATTATCCTTCAAATCAATAAAACATACATTAGTTCACAAATATAAAAAATTTGAATATAACAATACTATTGTAATCAGAAAATAGGAAATTTTAATAAGTTACATAATAGTAAACATGGTTAAAATGGTAAGAATGTTAAACAATGGTAAATATGGTAAGGATGGTCAAGATGGTAAACATGGTAAACCTGTTAAAAATTGTAAACATGGTAAATTCATTGTCACTGAACAAAAATAATTCATATATAATTTATGTAATGGTAAAAATGATAATGTAAACTAAAAAAATTAAAACAAACAAAAACTTATACTTATTTTGTTTTAATACATGTTTTAATAAAGAAAAAACATACAATATCTAACATTTTATGGGAATAATAAATGTAAACAAGAAATAAATAGAAATTACCTTTAATTTTAGGAATCTACAAATGGATTGTTTTCCCAAATTCCTTCATCGTGATCGTTCCTTATGGCACAAACCATGTCTTCAACATGCTCATAAATATGTTCTGTTAATCTTTCCATGGAAGTACGGATCTCTCATAAATCAGCAACATCATCATTTTCATCCTCACAAATATATTGTTTTTTCCTTTGTAAAACAACAGCCCACTGCATATCTGATTGATCTATTACATAGAAAATTTGTTTTGCATGTGTTTACATTATAAAAGAATCAGATGTGCCTTCCAATCTATTAAGATTATATACTGTCATTCCAAATTCATCGTGTCTTACACTATTTTTACCGATAAACCATTTACTGTTAAAAATAGGACCTATAATTTTAATGTAATCAACCTCCCATATGTCTTCAATCACTCCATAATATGCACTTGAGGCAGAATTTGGGTTTTTATCCCTAGCACTTGAAAAATGAATTGGTTCTGCAAACACCAATACACCATTATTCTAAACTACACATATGTTGTCCTGAGCTTTCATATGAAATGTATTTCAATTAATTTCATAACTGGGCCATGTTATCACATTTAAACATGGACCACCCACTATCCATTTTAATGTCTCTGATACATCTGATCTACCGATCAATGTCTTTTTTAACCATGAAAAAAATATTTTGTTGTGCTCAGTAAAAATCAACATTTCATTCTTCATTGGATGAAATTGTTTCAACTCATTAATATGAAATGTGATATATAGTTGAGCAGCAGCTATGTTATTCAAGATGTATGATTCTAAATTCTTCATCTGTTTAGCTGACAACGATTTGACTTTCATGCCATGAATCCCCTTTCCTTCATTATTAACTTGTTTATGGCGGGATGGAGGCAAACCTATGTCTTTTACCATAGCCAAGTAGCTCGTATAAAACTATGAAACCTCCTCAGAAATATAGTTTTTATTAATGGAGGCTTCAGGTTGATATGGATTATTAATATTCCAATTTAATATTTTCATATACCTTTCAAAAGGATACATCCAAGGAAGATATTCAGGTCCACAAAGATTTATTTCTCAAACCATATGAATCATTAAATTCACTATTAAATCAAAAAAAGTTGGAGAAAAAACATTTACAATTCAAAAAGTATACAAATTTCATCCTTTTAAAAAACTTTCAAATCATTCACATTAATAACCTTATTACAAATTGAATTGAAAAAATAACACAACTTCATTATAATATTTCTGACACAGATGGGAAATATTCCACACAATGAAACGGGTAGAAGTTGTTGCATCATGACGTGAAAATCATGAGATTTCATACCTATCAACTTCAAGTCCTTCAATGAGACAAAAAGTTTTTACATTCGAAGAATAACAATGAGGAACTTTGATATCATGAAGACACTGACAAACGATAATTTTCTCCCTCTTTGATAATGTATGATAAGTCGGGGGAAGAAATGTCCGTCTTCTATTAGGAGTGGGAGCGAACTCCAAATGTATTCCCATTGATAGTAAGTATAATCTTGCATTAAACCCATCTTTAGTATTTCCTTTAATATCTAACAATGTTCCAGTCAAACAATCATAGATATCCATTCCCACATGAATGAATTCAATATTGTGTTTAACTTCATGATATCTCCAATATGGTATCTTAAAAAATATTGACATTTTCGTCCAAATATGTCGATTATTACCAAATTTATGTGTCTTTAACAATGTCACGTCAAGTATTTTCACCCTCTCAAACTACAGATCAGGGGATAAATGGTTTGGAGCAATATAAAATTCTTGTGAGCCATTGAATTCATTTTTTAATCTTCTATAAGAGTGATCCAGAGGCAAAATATTTTGATGCCCCATGTACACTATTTTCCTCCCATGATGCAATTGACAATATGAAGTCTGTTGTTCACAAATAGGACATTCTTTATTCCCTTTAACATTGTATCCAGAAAAATTTCCGTATGTTGGGATTTCATTTATAGTGAACAAAAGCACTGCATGTAGTTGAAAATATTCCATTTTATAAGAATCATACACCCTAATACCATCCTCCCATAAAAGATTCAAATCATCAATCAATGGTGACAAGAAAACATCAATATCATTGCCAGGTTGCTTCGGACCAGAGATCGTTATACTACACATGACATATTTGTGCTTCATACAATCTTCGAGAGAGAGGTTGTAAATTACCAATAAAACATGCCATGAACTATGTGTGCTACTGAGGGTTCGGTATGGATTCATTCCACCAGCACACAACCCTAGTATGAGATTTCTAATTTCATTTCCAAATGTAGGATACTACTCATCAATTTTCATCCACTGTGGACAATCAGATGGATGGCGTATTTTTTCATCACATAACCGCTCATCAGCATGCCATATTAACCTTTTTAGATCATTTGAATTATCAAATAGACATTTGAAATGATGAATTATATGAAGATACCAAAATACCTTCGAATGGATCATTGTAATCTCTACATAAGCCTGTGATTTTTCTTTCACCTTATACTATGATGTCCCACATTTAGGACACTCTGAAAAAAATTCATATATCATTCTATATATCATAAAGTCATTCTGACAGGCATATATTTTCTTGTATCCCAATCCCATTGGGCATTATATTTTCATGGCCTTATAATTTGAATCCAGAAGATCGTTATTTTTTGGAAGAATGTCTTTCATCAATTGTAGCAGCTCTGTAAATCTACTGTCACTCCATCCATATTTTGCCTTCAGGTTAATCGATATAAACAACACTGACAAAACCACAAAATATGTACAAAAAGGATATAATGGTCTTTTAGAATCACTATATAGATGCAAAACTATCAGTTCGATCTCAATTTGTTCTGATGCAATATCATGAATCATTTCTTCAATTCCATCGAAGTCACCATCTTGCGAATCATCATCATCAGTGACATTCAGTCCAGTTTCACCATGCCATACCCAAGGGCTATAACTCGGATTAAAACTATGACAAATCATATGATCTTTTATCTCTCTACTTTTCAACTTCATTATATTCAAACATTTCAGGCATGAACAGAAAAAATGTCACTACATGGAACATTTCGTTTAGAAAATTCCAAAAACGCATCAACACCTTTTTCATATTCATTCCTCAATCGATGTTCTATAATCCAACCTCGACTCATTATTACCTATAACAAATAACAATATTATACATATTTTTAAGATAAGACAAATATATGTTTATATGAAAAAAATCATAATTTGAATGTAAAAAAATTTTGAAATATAAAACAGATCTATGTGTATTTAAAAAATATATTCTTGAATATGATTTTAAAAGAAAATATAGTTAGATATAACAGTTTTAAATTAATATTGGATCTTTTGTTTTTATGGTTGACAAAGAATACATCCTGGAGAAACTGGATACCAAATTCACCCTTCCGTTAAAAAGAAATGTGATGTATAAATATTAAAATATGTATAAATTCACCACTAAAATTTACACAGATCCTAATGATTTGAAACATCTTGATAGACCCCTCCCCCACCCCTCTAGATAGACCCCACCCCCTGGACACCACTCCCACCCCCTGGACATGACCCTCACCACTCTTGGACATCAACCCCACCCCTACCACCTTGGACACCCCATGGACACCCCCCCCCCATCCTCCCAGACACCCCACCCCCTTGGACACCACCCCCACCCCCTTAGACACCCCCCTGGGCACCACCACCCCCCTTGGACATGCCTTACCCCTCTTGACACCCCAAACCCCCTGGACAGCCCCCACCCCTCTAGACACCCCCACCCCCATGGACACCCCCACTCCTCCTAATAACCCTAGAACACATCAATTACTTTTAAACCATCGATTTAAAAATTACCAAACATCCCTAATAATATAAGGAATGAAGTGGAAGAAGAAGTGGACAGAGAAGAAAAAAAGAAACAAAGAATAATGGAAGAAGAACATCGAATAAGTAACTTATTTATGGAAATTCCATGGAATCCAAGAAAACCATGGGGCCACCAATGGTTGATAGAAAATTTAAAAAATGGAGTAAACCTGAGAATCAAATCAAATTTAAAATAATAACTTATAGGGAGAAAATCACAGTGTAAATCCTATCATCACTACACAATGGGGTCAGGATAACTGCGCATCTTTGAAAACCACAACATGGTCTCCCCCATAACACATAATTTTCTTATAGTCAATGACTGGTGAAAATATATATAACCAAATAGAATCATATTGCAACACCCCTCATCTTTTAATAAGGATTTAATCCCTAAAAATCATAGTGGAAACAAAAAACATAGACTGTACAAAACCCCTTGGACACCACCCCACACCACCTTGGACACCACCCCCACCCCCTTAAAAACACTAAAAAATTATATCCTAGTATCCATGAAACAATTCAATCATCATGTCGTAATCTCACAACCCAAGATGCATTAGACAATCCCAACTGAGACCTATCCCCCACCCCCTTGGACACCACCCCCACCCCCTTGGACACCCCATAGACACCACCACCCCCTTGGAAAGCCCCCCCCCCATTGGATATCCCTTCACACCTCTAGACACCCACTGGACACCCACACCCCTCCTAGACACCACCCCAACCTCCTACCCCCTTGGACACCCCCCTGGACACCCCCAATCCTCTAGACAGCCCCCCCCCCCCAGATAGCCCCCCAAACCCTCTGGATATCCCCCACCCCATTGGACACACCCCACCCACCCCCTTGGACAGCCCCCCCCCCCCCCACCCCCTTCGACACCCCCACCATCTTGGACCCCCCCCCCCACTATCATGGACACCCTGACACCCCCAACACTATGGACAACCCTCTGAACCCTCCGGACACCACCCCCACCCCTTGGACACCCACTGGACACCACCACACCCTTGAACAGCCCCCACCCCTCTGGGTAGCCCCCACCCCCTGGACAACCCCCACAACTCTATACCCCTTTCCCTTGGACACCCCACCCCTCCTGGATCCCACCCCCAACCCCCAACCCCCTTGGACACACTGTAACAGCCCGAGATTTTATGAAAAATATTCTTTTTTATTTCACTAATGTCTTGTGTTGTACGCTACACCAAAAGGAGCTTGCACAACACGCATCTTTGACTTGCCTTGCATTACACGGAATCGCAACCTTCCTCAATAGCGTGTGTGGTACGTAATACTGAGTTTCACGAAACAATGATATGCTATTAAAATATTATTAAAACTAGCCGTTATGAATAGTAATAACCACTTATTAAATTTTAGAAATTTTAACTCTCAAAATGGACTTCATTTTTGGATTCGGAGTATCGAATTTAGCCTAAGGTGAAATTTTAGTGATTTTCGGATAACTTTCATATTCTGATGAATAGTGAAAATTACTAAATTATAATTAAAAACAACTTTTTTAATCGAAATAATTAATATTGAAAAATCATTAATTTGAGTGGTTTTAAAGTATATTTAGAATATATTTTTACAATTTAATACAATGTTGGTCATTGGATGTAATTGCACATTTAAACCAGACATAAACAAGTGTCAATCTTTTGATAGATATTGTTTCTTAAAAACACGCTATTTGTTTTAACAGCGGGATTTAATTATAAAATTAATTAATGCAACTTATATCTCATGAATTTGGTAAAATAGACTTCATTTTTGAATTCGGAATATGAAATATAGTTTAGGATGAAATTTTGGTATTTTTCTGAAAACTTTCAATTTTTGATGAATAGTGAAACCACTAAGTGGTAGGTTAAAAACTGAATTTTGCATAAAACTTAATTTTACTGCTTCTGTGAATGGAATTTCGAAAATCCGACAGACACGGTTAATATAAAGGACTAAAATGTGGTTCAATGAGATGAAAATAATTTTTGGTGAATAGTAACTTTTTACTTTTTTTACCACGGTTAATAGTAAATAGGGTAACTAAGGGTAAATATGATATTACTATTACCCTAACATATGTCCTAATCCTATTGGACAAGTGTATTTCGACCAAAAACAAACTTAGGAATAAAATATGACCATTTAGGCCCACTTGGGTTAGATTAGGACATTTATTATTAATTTATTTAAAGAAGGGTTAAAAGAGTTAAAATCAAAGTTTATTTACTAAAACATTTTTAATATGAGGTTATACATAAGATAAATTTGATTGTAAATATTCATTAGAAAGATAAAAAGATTTAATACATGATGGTATTTTATTTGTAATTTTGAGACATCAAATAAATTAATTTATTTATGACACAAAGATGATGCAGTAATTATCTTGTTAATGAAATATTGACATAATGGATGTTATAAACACCAAAATAAATGTATTTTGAGACTTTTTATGAATTAAACTAATTTTATAGGTCACTATGATATATTAGTGTTGATTTAATCAACTTGGTTCGAACATATAATTCTGTTATGACTTTCACAAAAATCATATATCAAATAGTGTCAAAATTGACACAAAATAGTTTTTAAATCAAATATTATATTATTAATTGTTATGTTATTCCTAAAAATCTAAGGTTCGGCCAAATGACTTAGATAATGATATATATATTAATAATAAACAATTTGGGGTTCGTTTGGCATGTTATAGTAAGTGTATTAACCATGTAGTGAAAGAAAACAAAAAGACACGGTAAAAGTTAAATTATTTAACTTAGAGTTAAATCTAATTGATAAGGTTAAAATAATAACCTAAACTTGTCTTAATCCTATTGGTTGATAGGATTTCGACCCATCCCCACTTTATCTTCGAAATAATACCCTTTTGAACCATTATAAACCGATTTTGACTTTAATATAAAATAATATTTTGAGATATTCCTAAGGTGCCCCTCTCCTCCCTTATAAATGGACACCTCCTCCCTCTCCTCCTCACACCAATTTGAGCTCTCAAGCTCGGCAAACCCCTTCCAAAATATCTTCTCCACTTCCCTAGAAACATCCTAGAGGTTCTGGGCTTCCTCAAAGACCAATTTTAGTGCCCTAAGAGGAGGTCTCAAAGAGGCACTTCAAAGAAGAGGTAATTACCGTTACCAATTCTTTCATCTTTATTTCTTCTTCCACTTCTTCTTATTAGGTTGTTTCATTATGAAGTAATAACATCAGTATCACTCATATACTGATATGTTATTATAAGTATGAAACAACCCTATTTCACCATCTATCCATCCTATGGAAAAAGAAATCACCGCGCGTGCGTACGTACGGAATATCGTCTCCACGCCGTGGTGTAATCTATTTTCCACCACCACCTTACATGGATGGGTATAATGGTGTAAAGAATAACTATACATAGTTATTACAACATCATATTGATTCTGATATATTGTATAATCCACTCCAATTAAATTCAATATTTATAGAAATGATATCATCGCTCGTGCGTACGTACGGACTACCGTCTCCACGACGCGATGAGATTCATTCTCCATGTTAACCATTTAAGAATGATTATAAAGTATATATAAGAAATAATAATGAAATATATGACATTATAAAGCTACTGGATTTATGTATATATATATATATATATGTATGTCATCTACTTACTTCCATTCAAGACAATAAGGAAAGGAAAATAGCGTTCATGCGTACGTACGGACTACCGTCTCCATGAACGGTGTTTTTCATTTCATTTATCTATCTATTATATATATATATATATACTGAATATATATGATATATAAATCATATTTTATATTCTGGAAGTAAGTAAATCATGATATAAGTAATAATAATGTCAAGAACAACAAATCAAAACACCTACGATAAATGAAACGATTTTACCCAAAACGCTTCTTTAACATGGAATTTACAAAAGAACGGGTAATATAATGTCATAAGTGAACCATATATGATATCATAACAATGAATATGATTCTTTAATAAGTCAATGACATTATTTAAATCATTATACAAGAGGTTCGGACACTTACAATGCAAATCGGACCTAAGGTAAGGGAAATATCACGATCTCATTTTTATCCGAGATTGTTTATTCGTAAGTATTTACTGGGGTGTATTTTATCATCCACATCCTTGTTTCATAAATATGTAATATTATTTCCATCCAACTACAATTGTTTAAATCCAATTTTACCCTTTGTTGAGTTTTTAGTAAAATAAATGAAAGGAATCTTTTGTCGTTTTTCGTACGAGGTACTTTTTGACTTTTCCGACAAAAGTACGAAGAATGTTTTTTTTAACTTATACGACATGAATGGATTTTTAAAACAAAATTTCCAAGAATCTTCTTTTACAAGTTTTCAAGTTTATTTTTAATCAACTTCTTTTATTTTAAAGTTGTATGGCATGTTATGAAAGGAAAAATGTTTTTGAAGAAGAAAGGATATTTTCCTCAAGAATGGAGTTCAAGTGTTTTATCAAAATTATTTTCCATCAAAGATAATAAAGGGTTCAGTTTTTATCCCTATTATTAAATTGATTTGATCATGTTGTGATGGAATTATTTTTATGAATTCCTTTATCTTATATGAGTTGTTTTATGATGTCATGTCGTTTAAGAATCCCATTTTTATTACATGGGTTATGCTATGATGTATGTTTTATGATTATGTGGCACACATAAGAAAGGATTCATTATAAGATGGGTGGGACCTATATCTCCCTCCAATGCATTGGGTAAAGATTTCATATCTCAAGAGATAGACATGGCTGGAATGGTAGGTTATACCGGTTCAGTGAAACAGGACTGAAACGAGAATTACTCGATTCAGAAAGGGACTTTGTCCACTAAGATAGTCTTGGAAATGAGTCATGACTAACAAGAAATGATTTTCCATGATTATGTGTGTATGCCACAAAGTTTCATGTTTTAAGTTATGATTATTGGGATTTCATTTCACTACTATGATTTATCCCATGTTATGAAATTATGCTCTCTTTTGCAGGTTAAGATTTCCAAAAGTTATGTTCTTATGAATATGATGTAATTGATTTTTCTTTTGTTTACCCTTACTGAGCATTTGAGCTCACCCTTTTATGTTTTCCTTTCCCCAGGATATAAAGAAAGGTTTTAGGTATAAAAAAAAGGGAAGATATTTATGGGAGATATTGAAGATCTTTCACCACGATTAGAAGATTACGTTCCGAGTTTCCAAAGACACTAAACTATTACGATCCTTGTGTGTGTGTTTTTGTTATGTACTAAGTATTCCGAAAATGTAATGTAAAGTCAATGTACGTCAAGATACGGGTCTCTACAGTTGGTATCAGAGGAAAGGTTTAGTCAACCTTTGGAAACTAGGATGTGAAAACGTTAGTGAGATTCCTAGAGATATTTCTAAGGTATGTCTAGGTATGTCCCTAAGGATAAGTATACGTATAGGGTATAGTAATAGAATTACGCTAACGATCATAGAATTAAACCTAAGATGTTGGATATTGAAGGTACTCCCCCTTTATTATGTTGTTTTCCCTAGAATGATTTTTTCATCTAACACTATTCTGTTTGGGTTTTAGAAAATGGATGGAAACAAGATGATTCACAATAATGGAGGATATGATGGACAATGGAATGATATTCTTCATGAGCAACCAAATGAAATGGGATTTGGATGTCCAAACATCATTATTATGCCGAATCAGCAATCTCACAACATGATCAATAAAGTAAAATTTGGTAAGTTTCCTGACTCGACTAATAAGAGAAAGATGGAGTTCCATGATGATCATAGAGGAAAGAAAGTTCAATTTCCCCTATGTAAATCATGTGGGAAGAGGCATCAAGGAGAATGTTTCAAGGGAACTGGAAGATGCTTTGGGTGTGGAAAAGAAGGACACAAAGCAAGTAAGTGCAAAGGAAAAGGGTCGGTTAACAACATGGATGAGGATAATGGTATTGCTACGACATCAAAAATGGTTAAGTGTTTTAAATGTGGAATGTATGGGCATTATGCAAACAAATGCCCTAAGGGAAAGACTCATGAAGAGAATCAGTATTGTCATATGGGTAGTATTTATGTGGATGATGATGAAGAGACTACAAATGATATGTGAGATGAAAGAATTTTTGAAGCTCGGTCAATGGTTTGAGAATGTAGTGGCATGATTACATGTTTATCATGTGTAATTTTGGAATAAAGAGACATCTATGGATTGTTACACTGTTGTCTTTCCTTATGTTTTGAATGTATATGATTAATGTTACCAGTATCCATGAAAGGTTATTCAGATATTTTTGGAATGCGCATAATGAAGGGATAAGGAGAAAATTAAATGTTTGATAGTATTCATGAGCTCATGATTGATATAAGGACTAAGTGATATCTTGGTTTGAGTATATAGAATTTTGAGGATTTTGGTATATGGAAAGTATTAACTTTTAACTGCACTCATGTTTTCACTAAGGTATTCAAGAGAATACACGATTAAGGACTTTGAATGTTTGGAATGTGACCAACAAAACATATCTTATGATATATGGGGATCAAAGATGATATTAAATCTCTGGTAATTGTTTTCACTATGTTATGAGAGTGGACTGCAGTATTATGGATAAGCCTAAAGATTCGAATGGATTGTGTTGGACGTAAGTTAGTATTGTTTAAGGATAGAAATTTTTTTTTCGATATTATTGATGGGGTGTTATATAGTTTTGGAAAAAGGACAACCTACAGGACGGGCGACAGCCCATCGCTTCGGACAAGGCTGTGGGAATCGAACCCACAACCGAAGTGCGACTAGCCTTTATCGCCTACCACTGGCCTACAGGAAGTCCCTGTTTAGTAGAAACTAGTTTTATTATATTAAGCAGTATGATATATGAAGTATAAGTCCATTTTAGGAACCATATATGATTAATCTCACTATAGATCGACTTATGTATATAAGTTTTGCTAACCTTTTGTTTGAGACAGATGGAATGACCTGTCATTCTATCACATGATCTGCTAACACTTCACGAATAACAAATTCAACTTCATTTATTTAAGAGATGAAGTGGAAATTGTTCAAAGCACGAACAACAGTGAGATTGTACCAAAATAAAGTAAGTATTTATTCTAATTCAAATTTTCAACTTTAGGGGAAATGATCTTGAAAACCAAAAATGTTGTCCTAGTGATCTTATACCTGATGAATCGGATGGTACCTTAGATCGTCACAAATTTATGGATTTGTGATTATTGGCTTTTCCATAGCCATGTTCTCTACCACTCTCCATCAGAACATGATGGTTAGATTTCTCTTCCATATCCATATTTTCACCTATGTGGAAACCCAATGATTAGTTTATTTGGGTAACCGTTACGTTTCATACTTTTGTTTTTAAAGATTGGTTTAGATATTCCTTTTTACGATGTGGGTTTCTATTAAAGAAACTTTCGAATAGTAAACCATTTATAACCCCGACGAATTTTGAGGGCGAAATTCATTTTAAGGGGGGTAGAATGTAACAGCCCGAGATTTTATGAAAAATATTCTTTTTTATTTCACTAATGTCTTGTGTTGTACGCTACACCAAAAGGAGCTTGCACAACACGCATCCTTGACTTGCCTTGCATTACACGGAATCGCAACCTTCCTCGATAGCGTGTGTGGTACGTAATACTGAGTTTCACGAAACAATGATATGCTATTAAAATATTATTAAAACTAGCCGTTATGAATAGTAAAAACCACTTATTAAATTGTAGAAATTTTAACTCTCAAAATGGACTTCATTTTTGGATTCGGAGTATCGAATTTAGCCTAAGGTGAAATTTTAGTGATTTTCGGATAACTTTCATATTCTGATGAATAGTGAAAATTACTAAATTATAATTAAAAACAACTTTTTTAATCGAAATAATTAATATTGAAAAATCATTAATTTGAGTGGTTTTAAAGTATATTTAGAATACATTTTTACAATTTAATACAATGTTGGTCATTGGATGTAATTGCACATTTAAACCAGACATAAACAAGTGTCAATCTTTTGATAGATATTGTTTCTTAAAAACACGCTATTTGTTTTAACAGCGGGATTTAATTATAAAATTAATTAATGCAACTTCTATCTCATGAATTTGGTAAAATAGACTTCATTTTTGAATTCGGAATATGAAATATAGTTTAGGATGAAATTTTGGTATTTTTCTGAAAACTTTCAATTTTTGATGAATAGTGAAACCACTAAGTGGTAGGTTAAAAACTGAATTTTGCATAAAACTTAATTTTACCGCTTCTGTGAATGGAATTTCGAAAATACTACAGACACGGTTAATATAAAGGACTAAAATGTGGTTCAATGAGATGAAAATAATTTTTGGTGAATAGTAACATTTTACTTTTTTTAACACGGTTAATAGTAAATAGGGTAACTAAGGGTAAATATGATATTACTATTACCCTAACATATGTCCTAATCTTATTGGACAAGTGTATTTCGACCAAAAACAAACTTAGGAATAAAATATGACCATTTAGGCCCACTTGGGTTAGATTAGGACATTTATTATTAATTTATTTAAAGAAGGGTTAAAAGAGTTAAAATCAATGTTTATTTACTAAAACATTTTTAATATGGGGTTATACATAAGATAAATTCGATTGTAAATATTCATTAGAAAGATAAAAAGATTTACTACATGATGGTAGTTTATTTGTAATTTTGAGACATCAGATAAATTAATTTATTTATGACACAAAGATGATGCAGTAATTATCTTGTTAATGAAATATTGACATAATTGATGTTATAAACACCAAAATAAATGTAATTTGAGACTTTTTATGAATTAAACTAATTTTATAGGTCACTAGGATATATTCGTGTTGATTTAATCAACTTGGTTCGAACATATAATTCTGTTATGACTTTCAAAAAAATCATATATCAAATAGTGTCAAAATTGACACAAAATAGTTTTTAAATCAAATATTATATTATTAAGTGTTATTTTATTCCTAAAAATCTAAGGTTCGGCCAAATGACTTAGATAAGGATATATATATTAATAATAAACAATTTGGGGTTCGTTTGGCATGTTATAGTAAGTGTATTAACCATGTAGTGAAAGAAAACAAAAAGACACGGTAAAAGTTAAATTATTTAACTTAGAGTTAAATCTAATTGATAAGGTTAAAATAATAACCTAAACTTGTCTAAATCCTATTGGTTGATAGGATTTAGACCCATCCCCACTTTAGCTTCGAAATAATACCCTTTGGAACCATTATAAACCGATTTTGACTTTAATATAAAATAATATTTTGAGATATTCCTAAGGTGCCCCTCTCCTCCCTTATAAAAGGACATCTCCTCCCTCTCCTCCTCACACCAATTTGAGCTCTCAAGCTCGGCAAAACCCTACCAAAATATCTTCTCCACTTCCCTAGCAACATCCTAGAGGTTCTGGGCTTCCTCAAAGACCAATTTTAGTGCCCTAAGAGGAGGTCTCAAAGAGGCACTTCAAAGAAGAGGTAATTACCGTTACCAATTCTTTCATCTTTATTTCTTCTTCCACTTGTTCTTCATAGGTTGTTTCATTATGAAGTAATAACATCAGTATCACTAATATACTGATATGTTATTATAAGTATGAAACAACCCTATTTCACAAT
>CAUJRU010004373.1:0-18041 GCA_963277665.1 Viscum album | reverse complement strand
TTCACTACTATAAATGGGGTTTTTACCCATGGTTCTTTACCAACGGTTTTATTAAACCGTTGGTAAAGAAGGGATAAGAAACCCTTTCCCAACGGTTCACTAGAACCGTTGGGAAACGGTACCCCTTTGCCAATGTTTTTATGAAACCGTTGGAAAAGGGGTGTTCAAATTAACCTTTCCCAATGTTTCTAGTAAACCATTGGGAAAGGGTTCCATGGACACCCCTTTTCCAATGGTTTTTAAAAAATGTTGGTAAATCTTTACCCCAAATACTGTCGGGTCACTGCTCTCCCCCATTCATGATAGAACCCTAAATCTCTGCAGTGCTCCGCTCCTCTCACAACTTCCCCCATCCGAACCAGTGAAACTCCATCTGAATCATCTCAAATCAGGTATGTTATTCTTTATACACATAAAATATTTAAGTGCTACCTTGTTTTTATTGTTATTCATCTAATATTTTAGTTTTAATTTTTGATTTTGATGTATATATCATTTTTTTGTGTTTTGATTTAATCTAGACTTTCTCCATTCCAATATGGATTCTAGATTTTCTAAGTATGTGTTTTATGCCTTTTCTTCATCTTGTAATTAATTGTTAGTAGGAAATTTATTTATATGTGTTTATTAATTTTCCTATTTTCACTATAGAGGATATGTGTTGAGACCCTTTCAATTTTGTTGTGTGATTTCACCCTAAAAAATAGCAAAATGAATGACTATTTGGTTAATTAATTATTTTCCCATGTAATATCATTTGTGTTATAATTTACATGCTAAATAAATGGGTAATGTAATAAAAGACCTTGAATAAATTGTGGAAGTTGGGGTATGTTGCTTCTATGAGATGCTTTTTGTTGTGTTTCGTTGTATGTTGTAGGATGTTGTATGGTGATTGAGGTGACCGGTTGGGATTTGTGATATGTGGGGTTGTAATGTGATGGTTAGTGGGAATGGATGTGACATGTGAAGTTGTGTGATAGTGATGATGTGTGGTGGTGTTGTGTCGTGTGGAGGTGTTGTGTGATGAGGTTGTGGTGTATGATGTGGTGAGGTGGTTTTGGTTGTGCGGTGGTTGTGATGTGCAATATTTTTGTTCTGATATGTTGTTGTTTTGGTGAGATGTTTGGCCGATGTAACATAGTGACGATCGTTATTGTGAGATGGTGAGTTGTTGTGTGGTGGTTTTATTAGTGTCCTGGTTATCTATGGAATAAATTGTGCTGTTAAAACAAAAAAACAAGATAGTAAATAAATGATATGGAATAGAAATGGATGTGTGGGACACTAAGTGTTTTCAGGTGAGATGTGATGTGATAATACCTGATGCTAGCACCAGATGCTAGACCCTGTGAGGGCAGTGTATGTGGGGATGCATCCCAAGCCACATCAGAGATAACTGGTATGTGATGGGATATCTTTGGAAGGTATGGGAGCATATGACATTCATCATTGAGGAGTGAGCAGAAATTAGCTGTGAAGTAGCAGTGGGGTTCATTTCATTATTTTCATCGTGATGTTATATTAATATATTGGATGCACAATTTGGCGAGTGATCCTTGATGATGCTGAGTTGGTTAGTTGAACTATTTAGGTTCTTGTTGGTTTTTACATTTTTTCAATAACACATTAGTATGTTTTTTTCACATGTTTAGTTGATACCTTGATTATTTCCTTACTGAGTATACATGTTATTCACACCCTAAATATACAATTTTTTCCAAGTTTCTATGAGGACTTTGGGGACCATGTTGGACATTAATAGCTCGGATTAGATTTTTTGTTGAGTCACTATTATATGACTTGTCATTTGGTACTTTAATTTGGAGACTTTTACATATATCAGGTTACATTATTGATGTATTTTTGGATAGTATTGGGTTTACTTTTATATTATCTTTAGGAAATTTATTTATATCTGTTTACAAGCCATGAACAGCCTATTAGTATAGAAGCCTAAAATTTATTCACCCATAGGGTGCGCTTGACTTGGGGAAGTAATTGGGTAATGAAAGGTATGGTCATAGAGGTTCCAATAATGAGTTATTAAACATGAGTGAATGATTTTAGATGCCTATAACGGATAATGGGACCTGAGTCATGTGCCTCTTATAGACCTAATGAAAATGAATATAAATAAATTTTAATTTAATTTATGAGTAATTCTTCTTTACATTATTTTAATAGTTCACTACATCGCCTAGAAACTTCTTCCTTTATCGTTTACTTAAATGTATTTTCTATTAAAGTTCAATCCTATTGAATTGTTTATGAAAAAATGACTTATATAAATTCTTTTTACAGAGTGTACAGAAGTTGGATGTATGAAACCGATCGGATCTCAAGTGATTTTCAAAACAATTTGGAGAGCTTTATAGATTTTTCATTTCACAATGCTTCAGATAGTGGTCACATACACTGCCCATGTTCCAATTGTGTTGGTAGACCTTGGTTGAGCCATGAAGAAGTCAGCTACCACATGACCAAAAATGGTTTTCAAGCAAACTAATTTGTGTGGTATCACAATGGGGAGAAAATGAAATCTCAAATTGGTGATGATCGAAATGAAAGGACTGGAATAGAGAATTTGTTAGATGATTGGTTTCCATTTATTCTTCATCATGAAAAAAGAATGGATTTCGACTCAAGAAGACTTTCATATGAGGATAGCTAAGTCATCTAGTGAAAATGATGATATTGATAGGGAGAAAAAATTTAATGATGCTACCACGACTCCAGTATATCGACAATGCGATAAAATGAAAAAGCTGAAATTTTTAATCCGATTGCTTCATGAGAAAACTATGTATGGGATTTCTAATATAGAAATCGATTACATTCTTACTCTCTTGATATATTTACTTCTAGATGATGCAGATATTCCCTCAAACCACTATATGGCATGGAAGTTAGTTAAGGAACTTGGGTTTTCAAGAAACAAAATTCATGCTTGCCCGAAAGATTGCAGTTTATTATGGGAGGAAACCGCTGAATGAAATGATTTTATAAAATGTGGCACATCCCACTAGAAGTAAAAATCTGATGGAACACCATCCCACATTCCAGAGAAAGTAATGTGGCAGTTTCCATTGATCCCCAGACTCCAAGAATCATTTTATGTCTGATGAAATATCAATAAAAATGAGATGGCATGATACCAAGAGAAAGAAGACTAATGATGAGTTGGTTCATCCTACAGATGTATTTTCATGGCAGATATTTGATGCTCGACATCCTAATTTTGTAGCTGATGTGCATAATGTCAGGCAGGGTCTTTCATGCGACGGTTTTAATCCGTTTGGGCATATTCTTACTTCGCATAACACATGGCCAATTTTTATACACATTTATAATAATCCCCCATGGTTTTATATGAAAAAACCATTCACTTTCATGAGTATACTCATATCTGGTCCTTCTGATCTCGGTATTGATATTGATGTATACATGCAACCTTTAATAAAAGAGTTGAAACTTCTTTGGGATGTGGGTGTGTGCACATACGATGCATGTTCGAAAGACATATTTTAGATGCGTGATACACTTATGTGGATGATCATTGATTTTCTGGCTTATACAATGATGTCTGGATGGAGCAAGAAGGGAAAACTATCATGCCCAGTTTGTATGATGAATACACGATCCAGAAGACTGAAACATTGCTGTAGTTTCAGTTTTATGGTACATCGACGATTCTTGCCAAATGATCATCCATATAGAATGAATCGTCGAAGATTTGATAATACCATAGAGACTGATGATCCACCTTAGCATATTTCTGGAACTGATGTGCTTAATGAATTGAAAGATTTCAATTTTTTATTCAGGAAGGGTCAGATGAAATCTGTAAAGAGAAAGAAAGTTTCCACTAAAACCTGTTACAATTGGAGGAAGAGGAGTATCTTTTTTTATTTGCCTTTTTGGTCAACCAATTTGTTACATCATTTCTTAGATGTAATGCATATTGAAAATAATATATGCAAAATGTTGATTTTGGTTCTTCTAAATGTCAAGGGGAAGACAAAAGAAGATTTACGATCTTGGCATGACTTGGTGGATTGGGGAATCAGACCAGAATTGCATCATGTGTGTATCATTGAAAATAAATGGCAACTTCCATTTGATTCTTATGTGATGACACCTACAGAAAAAAACAATTTCTGGATGTATTAGAGACTATTAGAGTTCCTGGTGGATATTCAGTAAATATATCTAAATGGGTCAACAGAAGAGATTTGAAGCTAAAAACTTTGAAGACTCGTGATTATCACGTTCTACTGCATGAGTTGCTTCCAATATCAATCTATCATCATTTTTCCAATAATTTAAGGGTGACTGTTATTCAGTTTTTCCATTTGTTTAGTGATCTTTGTGCTAAGAATTTCTCAAAGTCTTTCTTGCAAAAATGTTGGCATATGCCCCATTAATTTTTTGTGAGTTCAAGAAAATATTTCCTACATCATTTTTCACATGAATGATGCATCTGACTATCCATATTGCCACTAAAATAATTCTTGAAGGACCTATTTCATTTCATTTGATGTATCCAACTAAAAGAAATATTTACACATTAAAGTCTTATGTCCAAAATAGGAATCATCCCGAAGGATCTATCATGAACGGTTACCTGGCTCAAGAAAGTATGGATTGCTTCTCAATGTATTTGTATGATATTTCTACAAGAATGAAAAGACCAATGAGAAATTAAGAAGAACAGTACGAGCAAATTGAATCCAGTTTTCCATCACTTCCTCAAATAGGAGGAATTCCTAGATCATATACATTGAAAACATTAATCCATGAAGAGCGGGAGATGGCACATCATGGATTTTTTTTTCTACTGTGATTTGTTCGATGACTATATCGGGTAACTAAATTGAATATGTATATCTTACATATATATCTGTTAAACTATTCATATTTTTTATCTACAGGGAAAATAAAACAATGACAAATAGGAAGAATTATTCTTTATCTTTGAGAATGAGAGCGACTTTGCATAGAAAAGAGTTTTCTGCTTGGTTAAAATTGAAGGTAAAAATATTACTGTTTAAAATAAATATACCAATATTTAATTAAGTTTAATAGTCATTTATATTGTAGGTATTGAGTTTTTCTGCTTACTCTGTCTCTGAGGAAATAAGAGCTTTGGATTTTGGTCCTAATACAGTGGTTCATGACTGTAAATCTATTCTTATCAATGGGTACAAATTTATTGTCACTGAATGAGCAAAGAACATGAGAACACAACATGGTGGTGTTATGGTTACTACCACAACAGATTGTTATGCCAGTGCATCAGATAGTAAACCACGATTTGAAAATGTTGGTTATTATGGAGTCATTTAGAAAATAATAATATTGGATTATTACTCTCATAGATGAGTCAGAATGATGAAATCACATTGGTTTGATTCAATGACGAGACAAGGCACATTTATTGATGATTGTGGATTTTGAGTAATTAATATGAATCACACTCTTTCTACCGAAGAACCATATGTATTGGAATCAATGGATAAAGAAGTTTTTTATGTCAAAGACCAACTTTGACCTGAATTTGGTGTCATATTTGAAGTAATTCCAAGAAATATTTTTGATGATGGTGATGATGGAGTTAACACTATCCCTAATGCCATTAGAACCAATCCATTTATTTCTTTTGATAAATCCAATATCTAAATTTTTAGAGTTGATTGTGAACCTGATGTTGTGGTTGAATATATATAGAATCGTTCATCTATGTTCTCAATACTTTTGGTTTACCTCAAGTTGGGTTGTAATGGTTGGTAATATTCAAATTGATTTAGTATTGATCACAAATATGTTTTAGCTGAATTGACTATTATGTGAATTTTTTATGTTTATTGGTTGCAGTTTTATTTGAATTGCATTTTCTAATTTGGAATTGAACTATATTCAAACCCAGTCAAACAATATTTCTAACTTGGTGAACATTACAACTTGTACGATTTATTAAATCCATTCAATCTCTTCTAAAACAATTGATAGCTAAATTACCAATGATTCCACCTATTCCCTCATATATTTAGTTTTTTGGTTTAAAATTAGTTTCCTTTTTTAAATTAATTACATATTTGTTTTCAAAATCAGGAAATGCAGCCAATTGAAGAGAGACGAAGGAAAAAAATGATGGATAACAATCATCGAATGGCGGATTTGGGCATTCAACCTTTAGTGCATGCAGTGAGTAATTTATTCTAAATATATATATATAAAGAATATATAATGTCATGTGATAAATTATTTTGTAAAAATTTTTATAGTATCTACCTATACATCGACAGTTATTCAACGAGGAGCCTAGTACTAGTCCTAGTACTCAGGCCGGTGGTATGAGGAGGGTTCGTACCAGAGGTGGACGAGGAGCTTTGCGTACCCGACTAGACCTTTCCCCTCCCACTAACATGTCATCCTTCCCACATTCTGATCCTGGTGTGTCATTAGGGACACACGGGATATTTAGACCTCCCATTTTTTTTGCCACCTTTTGCACCTTCAGGCCCATCTTTTCCATATCCCATGTTGATTCCCACTCCCCAGTCAGAATTCGGCCATACAACTGTCCCGTCTTCTTTTCCTTCTACTTATGTCTCTCCAAGCTTCTATATTCCATCGTCTTCGACTCCTATTACACTATAGGGTGTTCCATCAGTTTCAGTGGATCCACCAGCGCTCAACGATCAGACTGGCACAAGTATATTTATAGAACCCTAACAAATTTTTATAACAATAATTATTTTTATTATAACATGTTTTGATAAAATATTTGTTTTTATTTCATGAAAAATACATCTAATGACAGGAGGTGGGGGCGGAGGCATACATGAATGTGTGTGATGTGGAACCGCCGCACACAGGTTATGGTGGGTTACAATGAAGACAACCAAATGGTTGAGAAAATAGGGCAGCAATGTTGGAGTTTTTTTGCGACACTTGCCAAATACTCCGACATCATTCCTGTCAGCCCGCAATCATGGAAATATTTTCCACATGAGGTCAAGGGTAGATCTTGTCTAGAGATATGGGTAAAAAAATCTTTTGTATTTAATGCCATTAATTATTTTTGTATTTTTATGAATTAATATTTTGATGTCAGCTTCGATTTAATTTTCCCGATGGTAAGGGTGCACGACCGGAACGTCTAAAGGATTTAAGAGAGCTTTGGAGAGCTTACAAGCAAGAGTTGTATATTGGATGGTGTGCTAGAGTTGGAACTAAGTTAGAGGCGGTACCAGTGGTGGATTATTGTCCTATATAGCAGTATCGTCAGATGATTACTCATTGGATGACTACCCAGTTTAAAGTATTAATTACATTTGAGGTATTTAAATAATAAATTTCATGTTTTTCATTAATGCTATCTTTTACATTATAGAATTTTATTTAGGAATCATCTGTAAAAAATAAAAAAAAACATTGATACAAAAAAATACCTCCACACACTGGGACGTACTACGATGCCTGATCATGAGAGGAAGCAGGTATGACAATTATTCATAAGTTTTTTTACGACTTACACTTTCTTTTTTTACTCAATTATTTAATCATTTGATAAATTTTTCATATAACTTTGGTTTTCAATGTCATTGTAGAGGAAAATACAGAATATTGAAGGACGTGTGCTTCGAGCAAAACTGTTTTGCTCAAGTAGACGGAAAAAGGATGGAAGTGTCGTCAACGAAGCGACTCAGCATCAGATTGTAAGTTTTAATATGTTGATTTTATATTTTAATATATATTGTGTAACTTAATAATATATTTATATTTGTAATAGTCTACTTTAGAGGCCCTAGATGCCCAAGAACCAGAAAATTTTGGGCCAACAGATCACTTACATCAGGTGTTGGGAGAGAAGCATCCTAGCAGAATACACTGCCGACCTAGGATAGCCCCGACGTGGTATTGGCCCTCCTCAGGTACGAGTTGTAGTGCCACCGAGCTGAAAAAAGTTAGGACACAGGCAGAATAGGCTAACAAAAGGGCCACAGAGACGGCATAACAGTCTTCTAGGGGAAATAGTGCATTTATGAAATTTATTGAAGCTCTACGTCTAACACTTCCACCAGAGTCCAGCCCAACTTTTGATGAATATATGTCGTCGATAAATTCTATATATGGTGCACCAGGTTGCAGTTATAGTGTTGGTCAAGACGATGTCCAGCCTGACGATGATGATGGAGAGGAGTCTGATGCAGAAGAGGAGGGAGAGGAGGAGGGCGAGGCGGGTGGCGAGGGTGAGGCGGAGGGTGAGGGTGAGGAGGAGGGCGAGGACGATGATGGGGACGAGGACGAGGGTGATGTTGATGGTGATGTGGTACAAGTTGATCCGTTATATATTTTACTAATATTACTAATATTTGATATTTAATCTATTCTAGTTGTTGGTTTCATCCAGACCCATAGTATAGTATTAGAGTTGAGTAATTTTTATATATTGTCTATTTTCATGGATGTTGATGTCTTTTTGTATGTTTGGGAACTCCCTGGATAGCCCCCCTCCTTCCTAGACCCTAGACAACCCCCCCCCCCCACCATCCTTCTTGGACCCCGGACAACCCCCCGAACAGCACCCCCCCCCACCTTCTCCTTGGTCCCCGGACAGCCCCTGGACAATCCCCCGAACAGCCCCCCCCACCCTCCACCATGGACCCCGTACAGCCCCCCACCCTCCTCCTTGGACCCCGGACAGCCCCCCGAACACGACCCGGACAGCCCCCCCCCCCCCACCCTCCTCCTTGGTCCCCGGACAGCCCCCGGACAGCCCCCGGGTAGCCCCCCCCAACCCTCCTCCCTAGACCCTAGACAGCCCCCCGCGCACCCTCCTCCTTGGTCCCCAAACAGCCCCCCGGACATCCCCCGGACAGCCCCTTGGATAGCCCCCACCCTCCTCCCTGGACCCCGGACAGCCCCCCCCCCCTCCTCCTTGGACCCCCGACAGCCCCCCGAACACCCCCCGGATAGCCACCCGCATAGCCCCCCCCCCCCCCCCCCAGCCTCCTCCTTGGTCCCCAGACAACCCCCCAATCACCCCCCGAACAGCCCCCCAGACAGCCGCCCGCCCTCCTCCCTGGACCCCCACACAGCACCCCCCCCCCACCCTCCTTGATTTCACATGCCTTTTTTTATTTCTCTGATCATGCAATGTTATTTAGGATTATTCCATTTTTTGTATGTCTTGAATTATATGAATGTCTTGTTAATCTTATTAGCTCATTCTCATCAAATGCATGTGATGATATGCTTTAATTTGAATACAAATCCTTGGTGTACATTCTCCATGTCATGTGAATTATGCCTTGTTTGATTTGGTTTACTTGTAAATTGTTAGGATAAAACATGGGTTACATGTTAAGGACTCATGGACATGCTTTTGGGAATTTAGACTTGAAATTCCAGGATGTAGGCTTTTGTTTCTAGGTGAGGGCTGCCAGGATGGTTTCTATTACTCAGGAGTGATATTGGTTCCTTGAAGATAAACTGAGGACATGTCTATTTTGAAAGATGGTAATACCATGCCTCAGGTGTGGCTGGTAGCACTCTAACTGTTTCTTTTTTTTTAAATGGATGGGATTTTAAGTGAAAAGAACAACTGGC
This sequence comes from Viscum album, assembly GCA_963277665.1. Lineage (NCBI taxonomy): Eukaryota > Viridiplantae > Streptophyta > Magnoliopsida > Santalales > Viscaceae > Viscum > Viscum album. The sequence continues at coordinate 8,423 of CAUJRU010004373.1, read as the reverse complement.
ATACAGAAAAAAGACCAAACTCATTCGGATACTGTTGATACTATATCATTGAGATCCATGGGTCATATGTGACGTCTACGAGTCAACCCCGACTCAATCTGAGTCACGGTGTGGTCGGGATCACTCTATGTGTCTCTCTTATGTTTAAAATAGACAACATTTTAATTACATATGGAAAACCAACCAAACGGATTATGATTGTGTTGATACTTTAGCACAATGATCCATGGGTCATATGTGACGTGTATGAGTCAACCTCGCCTCAATCCGAGATGCAGTGTGGCTGGCACCATTCAAAGTGTCTCACTTTTGTTTGAAATGGATAACATTTTAAGTGAAAAGTACAACTGACATATTGAAAACCGACCAAATGCATTCAAATTGTGTTGATACTTTAGGAAAATGATCCATGGGTCATTTGTGACGTGTACGAGTCAACCCTGCCTAAATCCGAGGTGCAGTGTGGCCGGTAGTACTCTAATTGTGTCTCTTTTGTTTAAAATTAATGAGATTTTAAGTGAAAAGAACAACTGGCATGCAGAAAACCAACCAAACACATTCAGATCCTATTGATATTGTATCAAAATGATCCATGGGTCATATGTGACGTGTACGAGTCAACCATTTCTCAATCTGAGTCGTGGTGTGGTCGGGATCACTCTAAGTGTCTCTCTTTTGCTTAAAATGGACAACATTTTAAGTACATACAGAAAACTGACCAAACGGATTTTGATTGTTTTGATACTATATCACAATGATACATGGGTCATATGTGACGTGTAAGAGTCAATCCTGCCTCAATTCGAGATGTGGTGTGGCCGACACCATTCGATGTGTCTCACTTTTGTTTGAAATGGAAAACATTTTTAGTGAAAATTACAACTGACATACGGAAAACCGACCAAATGCATTCTAATTGTTTTGATACTTTAGTAAAATGATCCATGGGTCATTTTTGATTTTTATGAGTCAACCCCGTCTAAATCCGAGGCGCGGTGTGGCCGGTAGCACTCTAAATGTGTCTCTTTTGTTTAAAATGGATAGGATTTTAAGTGAAAAGAAGAACTGGCATGCCGAAAACCAACCAAACACCTTCAGATTCTTTTGATACTGTATCATAACGATCCATAGGTCATATGTGACGTGTACGAGTCAACCCCAACTCTATCCAAGTCGCGGTGTGGTCGAGATCACTCTAATTTTATCACTTATGTTTAAAATGGACAACATTTTAAGTACATACGGAAAACCGACCAAACTGTTTATGATTGTTTTGATACTTTAGCACAACAATCCATGGGTCATATGTGACGTGTATGAGTCAACCTTGCCTTAATCCAAGATGCGGTGTGGCCTGCACTATTCAAAGTGTCTCACTTTTGTTTGAAATGGAAACATTTTAAGTGAAAAGTACAACTGACATATGGAAAACTGACCAAACACATTAGAATTGTGTTTATACTTTAGGAAAATGATCCATGGGTCATTTGTGATGTGTATGAGTCAACCCTGTCTAAATCCAAGGTGCTTTGTGCCCGGTAGCACTCTAACTATGTCTCTTTTGTTTAAAATGGATGAGATTTTAAGTTAAAAGAACAATTGGCATGCAGAAAACCAACCAAACACATTTGGATTCTGTTGATACTATATCACAACAATCTAGGGGTCATATGTGATCTGTACTAGTTAACCCTGGCTCAATCCGAGGCGCATTGTGGTCGGGATCACTCTAAGTGTCTCTCTTTTGTTTAAAATGGACTACATTTTAAGTACATACGGAAAACTGACAAAACGGATTCTGATTGTGTTGAAACTTTAGCAAAATGATCCATGGGTCATATGTGATGTGTATGAATTAACCCCACCTCAATCTAAGGTGCGATGTGGATGGAACCACTCAATGTGTCTCTCTTTTTTTCAAAAGGACGTCATTTTAAGTGAAAACATCAACTGACATATGGAAAACTGACCAAACGCATTCAAATTGTGTTGATACTTTAGGAAAATGATCCATGGGTCATTTTTGACATGTACGAGTCAACCCCATCTAAATCCGAGGCACGATGTGGCCTGTAGCACTCTAACTGTGTCTCTTTTGTTTAAAATGGATGGGATTTTAATTGAAAAAACAACTGGCATGCGGAAAACTATCCAAACGCATTCAGATTCTGTTGATACTTTAGGAAAATGATCCATGGGTTTTTTGAGACGTGTAAAAGTCAACCCTGTCTAAATCTGAGGCGCGGTGTGGCAGGTACCACTCTAACTATGTCTCTTTTGTTTTAAATGGACCGAATTATAAGTGAAAAGCACAACTGGCATACGGAAAACTGACTAAACGCATTCGGATTCTGTTGATAATTTATCACAACGATCCATGGGTCATATGGGACGTGTACGAGCCAACATGGGCTCAATATGAGTCACGGTGTGGCTGGGATCACTCTAAGGGTCTCTATTTTGTTCAAAATGGACAACATTTTAAGTACATATGTGTTGACGCTCCTTTTGTCACAGAATCTAAAAATCGGAAAAGGGAATATCTGAGCATAAGGTGATTCATCCTTTGAAGAAACATCAAAAATCGACAAAGGGATGAACAAGGAGAACATTGCCCATAGGTCGTGCAAGTTCCCTCATGGTCGCGCAAGTACACTTGCGCGCCGCCTAGTGGTCGTGCAAGTACTTGCGCGACGCCTTATGGTCGTGCAAGTGACTTGCGCGACCTAAGTGATAACCGCCCGGTAACCGCCCAGGGTCTTCTTTTGCCTATAAATAGACCCTGTGGGCCCCCCATTCGAGAGGATCTTTTTCCAGAAACTCGGATTGAAGCTCCCAATGCCCAAGTCTCTTCTCAAATCCTCCGGAACACTTCTAAGGTAATTTCTTACCTAGAACGGAAGATCTCAAGAGAAGAAGGAAGGCCTAAGTGTTGAAACATATCAAACACTTGCGCGCCGACTTAATTCCTTCAATATAACTTGCGCGTACCTTTTCTGGAAGAACCTCAAGGGGATTCTAAAGGGTTTTATCAAGAGTCGCTCAAGTATTTCAATTCTGATTGAAAATCGCGCAAGTACACCATTTGTCGCGCAAGTATACTTGCGCGACCAATACTTGCGCGCCACCGCAGGACTTGGACGCCTTTCAAGACTTGCGCGCCCCTATCTTTTTGGGTGCCCATCTTGCCCATTTTTCCCCTCTTCATCCATTTCACCTTTCCTTTTTAAGATTCAGTCTTCAAGACACTCTTCAAAACCATTTATGGCATGAATTCTTGATTTGACTTTCTTATCTGAAAGGAATTCTGTGAAATCTCTCTCAAAGTCTAGTGATTTAAATATCCTTATGTCACTAAAATACGGGGAGTTCATTCATTCAACCTCATCCTTTAAGATGAGAAAAATCCTAACTTGGGTCTCCTTTTCAGGAATAATCCCCAGTTATAAAACCTTTGATCTGGGCATCTTCCTCAGGAGTAAGCCCCAATCAAGTCCTCTAATCATGGGCATCTTTCTTAAGAATAAGCCCCAACCTCAAATATGGGCATCCTCCTCAGGAGTAAGCCCCAAACCTTAATCCCTAACCTGGGTATCCTTTTTTAGGAATAAGACTCAGTCATAACCTTGGGCTTCCTTTTCAGGAATAAGCCCCAAGTCCCCTTAAACTTCTCTTAACCAGTCATAAATTACCTTTGATTTGGGTTTCCTTTTCAGGAATAAAACCCAATCATAAGTCCCCTCCTAACTTGGGCATCCTCCTTAGGAGTAAGCCCCAAGATTAGAGTATTCAAATCTCCATGAAGCACATATAACTTTGTGGACCCTATTCATGGATTTTCTCCCTAAAAGTAAATCCTAAACCTTCATCTATCTGGGCAGCCATCTATACATAAGCCCCAAACAAATTCTTATGATTGCATCTTTTATGGCACAATTGTCTAAATTTTATCAATACCTCTTGTTTCTCACACCGAGCATGACTCACGTGAGCTTAGAGTGTAAAAGTAATTATGACATTCATCTTTGAGCCATCAATCATAAACATCATACCCCATTCCTCGAACTACGTGGGTTCTGATTCCTTTTCCAAAACAAAGGATACGTAGGTATCCCATTTATGGGTTCGATCCCAACTTTGAAATAATCTATGTCCTTCTGAATGACGATAAACTTCAAGTGCCCCACTGAGTGGCTTTAAAACCAGCCTGGTCATCAAAATGACCAAGAGACTTTTATATAAATGTTTTGAAGGATACCACTGACCAAGAATCTCTAAACAAATATAGATGATTCTATATTGATGATGAACCTCGAATACATATAAAAGATTCTCTAAATTTCTTGCATATTTAATCATTGATTGTTAAAACTAATGGAAATCTCATTTTATACTTGGTAATGTAATAAGGATTCACGAACTTAACTTAAATCTATAAAGAGAGTCCCGGAGTAGACAATAATTCCCCTCAAAAAGGTGTGATGAGTTCGACCTCCCATCCTCTCGACCAATGCAAATTCCTAAGCCTCATTAGTCCACAAACTAATGAGCGCCTGCCTTTGGAAAGTAGGTCCAGACGGATGTGGAATCATTGGATGTTTCCGGTTCTACGAACAAACCCGTTAGAAACCGATCAGAACGTTTGAATCTCCCGTCCAGGAGGTCATCCCCGGGTTCCACGCGAAACAAAAAATTGTGAACCCGACGTGAATCCTTAACCAAGTTAAAGTGATGTTCTGTTTATTTTTTTAGGCCCTTGGGCCAACAAAGCAATCATTGACATGTGCTCATCCAAAAGATGCAGTAGCCGGATTCATCTTGATTATGTCTGTTACATGGAACAGGCACTCTTTTCTCAAGATCTTCTGCAGAAATGGCTTTCCTTAAATTCACCCCTGTGAATACTGCTGCTGTGAACACCTCTACTATGAGGTCTGCTGTTGTGAAAACCAATGCTGCTACTCCTGCTGGAACGTCATCCGCTCTGAGGATGACATCACCAACTCAGCGTATTCAACGCTGTGTTTCTAATGCACTGGTTAAGGAGTACCGTCGCAACGGTACTATCCCAACTCTGGAGGCCGCTCGTCAAGCCCTCCAAGTTAACAACTCTACCTGGTCGTCCGGACAACGGCGGCCAGCAATCAAGAAGCAGGCGGTGCTGACTACTGTCTCCAACCATTTCGGGTCGTTATCCCCGGAACACAATTTCCATTCACTCCCTTACTCCGAGGAAGTGAATGAGCAGGTCCCTCGGGGCCTTAATTCAAAAAGACAGGAGTCCTTCCCGAGGGCTCCCATCAACAATCGCCGCCAGACTCGTGCGGTAGTGCGCCCTCAACATGATGAGGGTACCGACTCCAGGCATTCAGCTCAGGTTCCTCGAACCCGAGCAGGCAAGATGAACCGCCAGAGACGGAATCCGGTTAACAATAGGCAGGTTGTCATCCCTGCCATCTCCGGAGAAGTCCACCAACCTAACTTGGTGGAAAACAACGAGCAGGCATACACACCTGCCCATTTTAATTCAGCTGTCCAGCAGACTCGTCTGACAGCATCAAGCCGATCCCGCCAGGCAATTCCGGCGGAGTACCATAGGCAGGAACATACACCTGCTTATACATCATCCGTTAGTCAGCAGGCTCGTCTGACTACATATGATGGATCTCGTCAACCGCGTTTGGCGAAGTGTAATCAGCAGGCACATACACCTGCTAATACTAATCAGGTCTACCAACAGTCTCGCTTGGTAGCACCCGGAGAAGTTAGTCGGAAAGTCCCGACGACAAACAGGGGGCAGACTCAACTCTCTACCTCCACACTTGAGTACTGTCAGGATTCACTGACAGGAAAAGGAGGACAGGAGCAGGCATATACACCTACTCCAAGCCCGGAATGGACGTATATCCCTGTTCCGACGGCTGAAGTCACCAAACATATTTTGTCAATGGTGAAAGAGCAGAAGCAAATTCCTGCTCATATTCTGGATGCTTGCCAGGATATCATAACATCTTCAGCATCATCTCAGGGACAGACACATAAATCTATCCCTAGCAGTAGAGTGACACATCAACAATTCACTCCGGAACAGACACACACATCTGTTCCAGTCCAAGAGGGTTATGGGGCATACTCCCCCATATCATACGGACAACCAAGTCAGGCACATACACCTGATTTGAGCGATGATCATCAGCCTAACCTGACCATCTTTTCTGATCAGGCACATACACCTGCTCAGAGTAATCACTTTCATCATCAAGTGGTTTCTAAAGCGAGTAAGAAGGCATCTAAGAAAAAGATCCGCCCAGCACAGTCAGGAGATCAAAGGCTAATCTGCAACAAGGCCTTGCTCGATGCTGGAGTTCTTGAAGCCCTCAAACATTTATCTTTCGGAATTCAATATTCTACTCCCTCAGTTCCCAATAACGGGAACATTAATTTTGAAGGTCTTCAACAGACACTTCCTCATTAAGACTTGCTTCATGAAAATTCGGTCAATCTTGAAGTTTCTTCTTCAGATGAGAGCCACAGGAACCCTCTGTGTGGTCAGAAGGCCAAGGAGAAAGAGATTTCATCTTTTGTTGTAACCCATCATGACGGTCCTCCTCATGGTGATGAACTTCGCTGCGAAAGTCCTCTCCACAGTAGTGATTCACGTTGTCTCAAAAATTCTTCAGAAGGCAATGTAGTGACGAGAAAGCCCTCCTATCTCGAGGCACTTGCAAACGTAAAACCAGTCATGTCTGATGCTTTACTATCAGCAGGTGAAACTCTTTCTCCATCAGAAGATAGCCTGGGGTTCATGTTATTCTCCGAACCTTCCCTGGGTCATTCATCTTCTAGCATGAATAGTGATTTCTCTACCAATCTTGTTGAATCCGATGAAGCAACAAGGAAACACCAACTCTGGTCCAAACAGGTAGAAGAATCTTCATTTAATGATAAAGAGGAAATGCTGAACATGAGGAAAAAACTGGCAAAAGTTGAAGTACCAGTCATGTTTTGGCCTTTGGCTGATTCCCAGTACGACATTCCAAAGATGTTGACGGATGATGGAATCCATGATATTCGTCTCAACATATGGAAAAATCTTTGTCAATTAAAGAAGAAGGTATTATCTTACGATGAATATGAAAATCATCTTAAGATAATAGAAGGGTTACAACGCCAGATTGATTTGGCATCTCTATCAGTCTCTCGGTATCCGAAGGCTGAAAAGCAACAGAGAACCCTTCAACGTTCATGCCTTGGCGCACTAAGAAGATTGCGTCAGTTAATTTCCAATGCTCCATCTAATGTTCATATCAGAGGATGGGGTGTTCACGGAGCACTACATTTCACAGTGCTTTCCGGTCAGTAAAGCCCGCCGAAAATGGTCTCATGCAATGTTATTTCCCATGGCCGGCCACAATCAATGGGCTTTGTTCATAATCAAAAGCTTGCTCGAGATCAAGCTTCAACTAGTTCCTCTCAAAATCAAGTATATAGAGAACATGTTGTTGAATTTCTCCTACATCAAGCAGGCGAGAATATTGCACAAGCCTCTCGTCTGGAGCAAACACGTCATCAAATGACAGAAGTTTCAGAAATCATCCAACGGTCTGTTGAACCAGGTGATAAAAGTGGATACAGGTTAATGCATCCAGCTAATTTCCGAACTAAGATTCGCAAGATCAAGAGAGATTTCAAAAAGATCTCAGACATAGCATGTTAAGAGACACCCCAGCTTTCCAGACTGGGGACTTCTCTAACCCAACCCTTAGAATCAACGAATGGGATTCGAGGAGTTGAGCGGAAGCAACAGGAACACCCCCAGTCCACCGGACTGGGGACTTTTTCAAATCTTCAATCCCTCCCTCAAAGAAAGTCAGTATTCTCTCGATTAGGGAATAAGCCTCAAGAGGAACGAAGAGCCAAGATGTCAGGAGATTCTCTCCAAGTGACGGTTCTCCAAGAAATTCCTGAGGGATCAAGTCAACGGAATGCCATGTCTCATCATGGACATAGAAGGAGACAATATCACAGAAATTCTGATAGAAAGGATTCCATGCAATATGCATCCATTAATGTCATCAATGCCGTTGCTGCTGATTCACCAGATGAGGCTCAATCAGAGGGATCAGACGAAGAGGTTCCTGCTCAAGAAGTCGTGCACACAGACCTAAATGAAGAAGGTGTGCGCACACGTAATCAAAGGCTTACCCAAAATCTGGGTATTCCTTCAAGTAACCCACTTCCCCCTCTCCGAAAAGGATCCAATAAGGGGAACGGTAAGAATCAGGTTACTTCTCACCCTTCCTCTGAAGGAGGTCAATCGCTCTCATTAGAGCAAAGGTTTGCACAACAGGAGGAAGAAATGAAAGAATTAAGAAGGTTGAATGCAGAACTACTTCAGAATAGTCTTCTTCTTAAGAATGCTG
>CAUJRU010004372.1:0-18048 GCA_963277665.1 Viscum album | reverse complement strand
CCCAGAAGAATACTCAAATCAAATATTCTTCTATCAAATCTTATAGTGTAATATCGGCTATGGAGATAGATCAAAACTCAATTGACCTTATATCTACAACTCATCCTTTTTCATTCTTCTTCCTTGACTGAAACTAGCATACAGTATAGGTTTACCTCTTAATTAATTAAACACAACATGTTCTACGTGTAATAAAAACTCGATTCTCATCATATTCCTAATTATTTTTTTCTATTCATAGACAACATGATTTTCATTCCATCTTCATAATGTATCAAATTAATCATTGAGTGGATTTATGGTATCTTAGGTTAATTTTCATCATGTTTTTATGATATATCTCTCCTCTCAACAACTCGCACATTCACTGTAACACCCTGAGATTTTATGAAAAATATTCTTTTTAATGTCTTGTGTTGTACGCTACACCAAAATTAGCTTGTGATATACACAACACCGTATTTTCTTGCAGTATATGCAACACTATTCTTGGCTCGCATTACACACAATTTCATGTTCGTTTTGTAGAAATTATTCTTCGCAACATTATGTATAGATTTTGTTTAATGTATAAATTGAATAAGTTTTGATTATGTTATACGCAACACCAAACAGAGATTTCACTACACGAAGCCCTGACTTGGCTTGCATTACACACAATAATGACATTGCTCGATAGCGTGTGTAGTACGCAATACTGAGTTTCACTAAACGAGATATTATAATATTATTATGAAATAGCCGTTATGAATAGTAATACCCACTTTTTGGAATTTTATATATTTTATATTTCAAAATGGACTTCATTTTGGGATTCAGAATATCTAAATTAGCTTAGGGTAAAATTTTGGTACTTTTCAGATAACTTTCATATTCTGATGAATCGTGAAAATTACTAAATTTTAATGAAAAACAACTTTTTTAATTGAAATAATTCATAGTGATAAATTATTAATTTGAGTGGTTTTAAAGTATATTAAGAATATATTTTTACAATTTAATACAATGTTGGTCATTGGATGTAATTTCACATTTAAACCAAACATAAACAAGTGTCAATATTGTGATAGTTATTATCTCTTAAAAAACACGCTATTTGTTTTGACGACGGGAATTAATTTTTAAATTAGTTAATGTAACTTATATGTTCTGAATTTGGTAAAATAGACATCATTTTTTAATTCATAATATAAAATATAGCTTCGGCCTAATTTTTGGTATTTTTCTGGAAACTTTAATTTTTTTGATGAATAGTGAAACCACTAAGTGGTAGTTAAAAAACTGAATTTTTCATAAAACATAATTTTACCGCTTCTGTGAGTGGAATTTAAAAAATCCGAGAGACACGGTTAATATCGCGGACAAAAATGTGGTTCAATGAGATGAATTTTTTTTGGTGAATAGTAACTATTTACTTTTTTTACCACTGTTTAAAGAAAATAGGGTAATTAAGGGTAAAAGTATTATTATTATTACCCTAACACATGTCCTAATTCTATTGGATAAGTGTAATTAGACTAGAAACAACCTTAGGAATGAAATATGACCATTTAGACCCACTTGGATTAGATTAGGACATTTATTATTATCTTATTTAAAGAAGGGTTAAAATAGTTAAAATCAATGTTTAATAAATAAATCATTTTTAATATAGGGTTATACATAAGATAAAATCAACTATAAATATTCATTATAAATCTAAAAAGATTACCTACATAATGGTATTTTATTTCTAATTTTTAGACTTAAAATAATTTTATTTATTTATAACACAATGATGATGTAGTAATTATCTTATTAATGAAATATTGACATAATTGATGTTATAAATACCCAAATAAATGTAATTTGAGACTTTTTATGAATTCCAATAATTTTATATGTTAATATGACATGTTGGTAGTTATTTAAGTAAAATTTTTTGAACTAATAATTCTGTTATGAGTTTCACAAAAAATCAATAACCAAAGTGTCAAAATTGACATAAAATAGTTTTTAAAACAAATATTATATTATTAATTGTTATTATATTCCTAAAAATCTAAGGTTCGGCCATGATACTTATATCATGATAGGTGTTTCATTAATGTACCACTTGGAGGTCTCTTGGATGTATATGGTAAGTTTATTAACTATATAATATAAAAATACAAAGTGACATGGTAAATGTTAATCTAATTAACTACGAGTTAAAACTAAAAGATAAGGTTAATATAATGACCTAAACATGTCTAAATTCTATTGGATGAGAGGCTTTCGACCCATCCCCACCTTAGCTTCTAAATATATCAATTTTGAGCTATTAAAAACCGAATATGACTTTATAATAAAATAATATTTTTTGTTATTCCAAAGGTGCCCCTCTCCTCCCTTATAAAAGGGCACCTCCTCCCTCTCTTCCTCACACCACTTTGAGCCTTCATGCTCGGAAAAAACCTGGAAAATTATCTTCTAAACTTCCCTATAAACATCCTACAGGTCCTGGTCTTCTTCAAAGACCAATTTTAGTTCCCTAAGAAGAGGTCTCAAAGAGGCACTTCAAAGAAGAGGTAATGTCTGTTACCGATTCTTTCAACTTTATTTCTTCTTCCACTTCTTCTTCTTTAGTTGTTTCATTACGAAGTATTAAAATTAGTATCACTCATATACTGATATGTTATTATAAGTATAAAACAACCCTATTTCACCATCTATCCATCCTATGGAAAACAAAATCACCGCACGTGCGTACGTACGGAATACTGTCTCCACACCGTGGTGTAATCTATTTTTCGAACACAACCTTACTTGTATGGGTATAATGGTGTAAAGAATAACTATACATAGTTATTATAAAATAATACTGATTCTGATATATTTTATCATCCACTAAAATTCAATTCAATAATTATGGGAACGATATCATCGCTCGTGCGCACGTACAGACTACCGTCTCCACGGCGCAATGAGATTCATTCTCAATGATTAATCATTCATGAATGATTATAAAGTATATAAAATAAGTAATCATGAAATACATGACATAATAATGATACTAGATATATATATATATATATGTCATCCACTTAATTCCATTCAATTCAGAAAAAAATGAAAACATCGTTCATGCGTACGTACGACCTACTGTCTCCATGAACGGTGTCTTTCTTTCCATTTATAAATCTATTATATAAATGTATATTCAGAATATATATTATATATAAATCATGTTTTATATTCAGGTATTATGTAATCATGTTTCAAGTAATCATATGAATAATTACCAGTCAAAACACGGATGACAAATGAAACGATTTTACCCAAAATGCTCTTTAACATGGAATTTACAAAAGAACGGGTAATATAAAGTCATAAGTGAACCATATATGATATCATAACAATGACTATGATTCTGTAATAAGTCAATGAAATTATTTAAATCATTATACAGGAGTTTTTGATACGTACGAAGCATATTGGACCTAAGGTAAGGGATAATTTTGAAAATCTCATTTTTTTTATCCGAGATTGCTTATACGTAAGTATTTACTGAGGTTATTGTTATCATCCAAGTCCATGTTTTCTAAAAAAAATTTATGTATGTTTAATGTAATTTTTACCCATTTTATCTTTTACTACATGGTATATAAGAAATCTTTCTTTTATTTACGTTACGACGAACTTTTTCACTTTTCTGACAAAAGTATGAGAAGAATTTTATTTTTAACTTATATGGCATGAAAGGATTTTTAAGGTTTTATAAAGACTTATTTTCATAAAGCATCCTCCAAAATATTTCTTAACTATTTTCAACAAAATAAGTTTCTTATAAAATTGCATGACATTTTGTGAAAAGAAAATGATTTTGAAGAAAAAGGATATTTTCCTCAAGAGTTCATTTCATGTGTTTTATCAAAACACTTATTCATCTAAGATGACATTATTTCATATGTGTATGTTTCAAGTATAATGTATATATGATTTAAATGGTTTCAATTTTCTTATTATGAAATTATATCCATTTCTTTAATATGGATTATGTGATGATGGGATGATGTTTATGAAACCCATTTTATTTATTGGGTTTTTATGAATGATGTATGTTTATTTTGTTGCACAAGTAAGAATGATTTCATTATGAGATATGTGGGACCTATATCTCCCTCCAATGCATTGGTTAAATATTTATATCTCATGATATAGACATGGCTAGAACAGTAAGTTAATCCTGTTCAGTATTATAGGACTGGAACGAGGAGTGAACTCAATTCAGAAAGGGACGTTGTCCACTCAGATGGTCTTGGCAGCAATTCCTTGTCTACTATGGAAATCATTACCTGTGATTAATGGATTCCACAATTACATGTTTTATTCCCATGCTATTTTATCATGATTTATGTTCTATTATGATCTATGCCTTATGTACTTCCATGTTTCTGTCGATGCTCAATATTTTGATGTTTAAACATTATGTTCATGTTTTTAAGTTCAAATGTATATGGTATGATTTATTTTATCCATGCATACCCTTACTGATAATTTGAGATCACCCTTTTTATGTTTTCTGTTCCCCCAGGATTAAACGAAAGGTTTTAGGTAAGGAAACAAAAAGTGGAAGATCATTATGGGAGATGTTGCAGATCTTTCACCACGATTAGAAGATTACGTTCCAAGTTTCCAAAGACACTAATGTATTACGGTCCTTAGGTGTATGATTTTGTTATGTATTAAGTATTTCCTCAAAAGTAATTTAATATCTATGTACGTCAAGCTTTGGGTCTCTAAAATTTGTATCAGAGGAAAGGATTAGTCAACCATTGGAAACTAGGATGCGAGAACTTTAGTGAGATCCCGAGAGATATTTGTATTGTATGTCTAGGGATGTCCCTAATGTTATGTATATTTATAGGTTATAGTCCTAGAATTACGGTAACGATCTTAGAATTAAACCTTAGATGTCATATATTGAAGTTACTCCCCCTTGATTATGATTTTTGTCTCTCACACTATTCTTTTTGGGTTTTAGAAAATGGATGGAAACAAGATGATTCACGATAATGGAGGATATTATGGACAATGGAATGATATTCTTCATGATCAACCAAATGAAATGGGATTTGGAAGTCCAAACATCCTTATTATGCCGAATCAGCAATCTCATAATATGATCAATAAACTCAAATTTGGTATGGTTATTGACTCGGCTAATAAGAGAAAAATGGAGTTTCGTGATGATCATAGAGGAAAGAAAGTTCAATTTCCCCTATATAAATCATGTGGGAAGAGGCATCAAGGAGAATGTTTCAAAGGAACTAGAAGATGCTTTGGGTGTGGAAAAGAAGGACACAAATCCAGTAAGTGCAAAGGAAAAGGTTCAGTTGACACCATGGATGAGGATAATGGCATTGCTACGACAACAACAATGGTTAAATGTTTTAAATGTGGAATGTACGGGCATTATGAAAACCAATTCCCTATGGGAAAGCCTCATGAAGATAATAAGTATGGTCATATGGGTAGTATTTATGTTGATGATGATGAAGAGACTACAAATGATATGTGAGATGAAAGAATTGTTGAATCTCGGTCAATGGTTTAAGAAGGTAGTGGAATGATTACATGTTTATCATGTGTAATGTTATATAAGTAATCTCATGGTACTATGGAATAAAGAGACATCTAAGGATTATTACACTGTTTTCTTTCATTATGTTTTGAAAGTGTATGATGAATGGTACCAGTATCCATGAAAGGTAATTCAGATATTTTTGGAAAGTAGATGATATGCGCATAATGAAGGGATAAGGAGAAAATTCAATGTTTGATAGTATTCATGAGCTCATGACTGATATAAGGAGAAGGTTATATCATGGTTTGAGTATACAGAATTTTTGGATTTTGGTATGTGGAAAGGTTTAACTTTTGACATCATTTATGTTTTCACTAAGGTTTAATGGGTATTCATTTTTCACGAGATTACATGACTAAGGTATTCACATGTTTGGAATGTGACCAACAAGATATATGGGGGATAAATTATGGTGTTCACATGCTTGGTTGATGACATTTCAAGTAATAGTTTTCTTTATACTATGAGGTTGGACTGAAGTATTTTAGATATGCCTAAAGATTGGAATGGATTATGTTGGACATAAGTTAGTATTGTTTAAGGATAGAACTTTTTTCGATATTATTGATGGGATGTTATAGTAATGTAGTTTTAGAAAATGGAAAACCTGCCGGAAGCGCGACAACCAATCACACCAGACAAGGCTGTGGGAATCAAATCCACAACTAAAGTGAGACTAGCCTTTATTGCCTACCACTAGCCTATAAGAAGTCCATGTTTAGTAGAAACTAGTTTTATTATATTAAGCAGGGAGATATATGAAGTATAAGTCCATTTTAGGAACCATATATGATTAATCTCACTATAGATAGACTTATGTATAATTAATAACTTTTTCTATCTTTTTGTTTGAGACAGATGGAATGACCCGTCATTCTATCACATGATCTGCTAACACTTTCCGAATAACAAATTCAACTTCATTTTTTTAAGAAATGAAGTGGAAATTGTTCAAGGCACGAACAACAGTTAGATTGTACCAAAATAATGTAAGTATTTTAATTCAAATTCTTCAAATTTAGTGAAATGATCTTGAAAACCAAAAATGTTGTCCTAGTGCCCTTGTATCCGATGAATCAGATGGTACCCTAGATCATCAAAAATTTATGGCGTTGTGACTGTTGGATTTTTTATAGCCATTTTCTCTACCACTCTCCATAAGAACATGATGGTTAGATTTTTCTTCCATATCCATATTTTCACCTATGTTCTCCTACGTGGAAACCCAGTGATGAGTTAATTTGGGTAACCGTTACATTTCATACATTAGTTTTTAATGCCAAGTTTTGGTATTCGTTTTTACGATGTGGGTTTCTATGAAAGAAACTCTCGTGTAATAAACCATTTATAACCCTGACAAATTTCGAGGGCGAAATTCATTTTAAGGGGGGTAGAATGTAACACCCCGAGATTTTATGAAAAATATTATTTTTAATGTCTTGTGTTATACGCTAAACCAAAATTATCTTGTGATATATGCAACACCTTATTTTCATGCAGTATATGCAACAGTAGTCTTGGTTCGCGTTACAGACGATTTGAAGTTCGTTTTGTAGAAACTATTCTACGCAACATTATGTATAGATTTTGTTTAATGTATGAATGAAATACGTTTTGATTATGTTATACGCAACCCCAAACAGAGCTTTCACTTCACGTAGCCCTGACTTGGCTTGCATTACACGCAATAAATACCTTCCTCGATAGCGTGTGTAGTACGCAATACTGAGTTTCACTAAACGAGATATTATAATATTATTATGAACTAGCCGTTATGAATAGTAATACCAAATTTTTGAAATTTTATAAATTTTATCTTTCAAAATGGACTTCATTTTTGGATTCAGAATATCGAAATTAGCATAGGGTGAAATTTTGGTACTTTTTGGATAACTTTCATATTCCGATGAATAGTGAAAATTACTAAATTTTAATTAAAAACAACTTTTTAAATTGAATTAATTAATAGTGATAATTTATTTATTTGAGTGGTTTTAATGTATATTTAGAATATATTTTTATAATTTAATACAATTTTGGACATTGGATGTAATTTCACATTTAAATCAGACATAAACAAGTGTCAATCTTTTGATAGTTATTATCTCTTAAAAAACCCACTATTTGTTTTGACGGCGGAATTAATTATTAAATTAGTTAATGTAACTAATATATTTTGAATTTAGTAAAATAGACATCATTTTTGAATTCATAATATCAAATATATCTTAGGCCTAATTTTTGGTATTTTTCTGGAAACTTTCATTTTTTTATGAATAGTAAAACCACTAAGTGGTAGTCAAAAAACTGAATTTTTCATAAAACTTAATTTTACCACTTCTGAGAGTAAAATTTTGAAAATCTGAGAGACATGGTTAATATCAAGGACTAAAATGTGGTTCAATGAGATGAAAATAATTTTTGATGAATAGTAACGTTTTGCTTTTTTTACCACGGTTAATAGTAAATAGGGTAATTAAGTATAAAAGTGTTATTATTATTACCCTAACACATGTCCTAATTCTATTGTATAAGTTTAATTAGACCAAAAACAACCTTAGAAATAAAATATGACCAATTAGGCCCAATTGGATTAGATTAGAACATTTATTATTAATTTATTTAAAGAAGGGTTAAAATAGTTAAAATCAATGTTTAATAAATAAATCATTTTTAATATAGGGTTATACATAAGATAAAATCGACTATAAATATTCATTAGAAAGATAAAAATTATTTCCTACATAATATTATTTTATTTTTATTTTTTTGACTTAAAATAATATAATTTATTTATGACACAATGATGATGCAGTAATTAGCTAATTAATGAAATATTGACATAATTGATGTTATAAATACCCAAATAAATGTAATTTGAGACTTTTTATGAATTACAATAATTTTACATGTTAATATGACATGTTATTTTTGATTTAATTAAACTTGTTCGAACTAAGAATTTTGTTATGAGTTTCACAAAAATCAATTACCAAATAGTGTCAAAATTGACATAAAATAGTTTTTTTAAAACAATATTATATTATTAATTGTTATTATATTCCTAAAAATATAAGGTTCAGCCAAGATACTTATATCATGATAGGTGTATCATTTATTGACTACTTGGGGGTCGCTTGGATGTATATGGTATGTTTATTGACAATATAATATAAAAATACAAAGTGACATGGTAAATGTCAATCTAATTAACTAAGAGTTAAAACTAAAATATAAGGTTAATATAATATCCTAAACTTGTCTAAATTCTATTCGATGAGAGGATTTAGACCCATACCCACCTTATATTCTAAATATATCAATTTGGAGCTATTAAAACCGAATATCACTTTATAATAAAATAATATTTTTCGTTATTCCAAAGGTTCCCCTCTCCTCCCTTATAAAAGGGAACCTCCTCCCTCTCTTCCTCACACCACTTTGAGCCTTCTAGCTTGGCCAAACCCTAAAAAAATTCTCTTCTTAACTTCCCTATAAAAATCCTATAGGTCCTGGTCTTCTTCAAAGACCAATTTTAGTGCCCTAAGAGGAGGTCTCAAAGAGGCGCTTCAAAGAAGAGGTAATGTCCGTTACCGATTCTTTCAACATTATTTCTTCTTCCACATCTTCTTCTTTAGTTGTTTCATTATCAAGTAATAAAATAAGTATCAATCATATACTCATTTGTTATTATATGTATGAAACAAGCCTATTTCACCATCTATCCATCCTACGGAAAACGAAATCACCGCGTGTGCGTACGTACGGAATACCATCTCCACGCAGTGGTGTAATCTGTTTTCCAACACCACCTTACTTGGATGGGTATAATGGTGTAAAGAATAACTATACATAGTTATTATAAAATCATACTGATTCTGATATATTGTATCATCCACTCCAATTCAATTAAATAATTATGGGAACGATATCATCGCTCGTGCGTACGTACGGACTACCGTCTCCACGACGCGATGAGATTCATTCTTAATGATCAATCATTCATGAATGTTTATAAAGTATATATAATAAGTAATCATGAAATATATGACATTATAATGATACTGGATTTATTTATATATATATATATATGTATGTCATCCACTTAATTTCATTCAATTCAATAAGGAAACAAAAAACAACGTTCATGCGTACGTACGACCTACCGTCTCCATGAACGGTGTATTGCTTTACATTTATTGATATATTATATATATATATATATTCTGAATATATAATATAT
This sequence comes from Viscum album, assembly GCA_963277665.1. Lineage (NCBI taxonomy): Eukaryota > Viridiplantae > Streptophyta > Magnoliopsida > Santalales > Viscaceae > Viscum > Viscum album. Next base: position 8,197 of record CAUJRU010004372.1, on the reverse strand, counting down.
ATAAATCATGTTTTATATTATTGAATTATGTAATCATGATCTAAGTAATCATATAAATAATTACAAGTCAAAACACGGATGAAAAATGAAACGATTTTACCCAAAACGCTATTTAACATGGAATTTACAAAAGAATGGGTAATATAAAGTCATAAGTGAACCATATATGATATCATAACAATGAATATGATTCTGTAATAATTCAATGAAATTATTTAAATCATTATCCAGGAGGTTCGAATACGTACGAAGCATGTCAGACCTAAGGTAAGGGATAATTTTGCAAATCTCTTTTTTTTATCCGAGATTGCTTATATGTAAGTATTTACTGGGGTTATTGTTATCATCCAAGTCCATGTTTTCTAAAATTATTTTTATGAATGTTTAATATACTTTTTACCCATTTTATCTTTTACTACATGGCATGTAAGGAATCTTTTTTTTGTTTACGTTACGAGGTACTTTTTGACTTTTCTGACAAAAGTACGAGAAGAATGTTATTTTTAACTTATACGGCATGAAAGGATTTTTAAAGTTTTTTAAAGCCTTATTTTCATAAAGCTTCCTCAAAAATATTTCATGAATATTTCCAAAAAAATCATTTTCTTTAAAAAATTTCATGACATTTTGTGAAAAGAAAATGATTTTTAAGAAAAAAGGTTATATTCCATTAGAATTCATTTCAAGTGTTTTATCAAAACCCTTTTTCATCTAAGATGACATTATTTAAAATGTTTATGTTTCATGTATAATGTCTCTATGATTTACATGGTTTCACTTTTCATATTATGAAATGTTATCCATTTCTTTTAGATGGATTATGTGATTATGGTATGATGTTTATGAAACCCATTTTATTTATTGGGTTTTTATAAATGATGTATGTTTATTTTGTGGCACAAGTAAGAATTATTTCAATATGGGATGGGTGGTACCTATATCTACCTCCAATGAATTGGGTAATGATTTATATCTCATGAGATAGACATGGTTGGAATGGTGAGTTAATCTGGTTCAGTATTACAGGACTGGAACGAGGAGTGAACTCGATTCAGAAAGGGACTTTGTCCACTAAGATGGTCTTGGCAGCAATTACTTGGCTACTATGGAAATAATTACATGTGATTAATGGATGCCACAATTACATGTTTTATTCCCATGCTATTTTATCATGATTTATGTTCCATTATGATCTATGCCTTATGTACATCCATGTTTATGTCGTTGCTCAATATTTTGATGTTTAAACATTTTGTTCTTGTTATTAAGTTCAAATGTATGTGGTATGTTTTATTTTATCCATGCTTACCCTTACTGAGAATTTGAGCTCACCCTTTTTATGTTTTATTTTCCCCCAAGATTAAAAGAAAGGATTTAGGTAAGGAAACAAAAAGTGGAAGATCTTTATGGGAGATGTTGAATATCATTCACCACGATTAGAAGATTACATTCCACGATTCCAATGACACTAAACTATTGTGGTCCTTGTGTGTATGATTTTGTTATGTATTAAGTATTTCCTCAAAAGTAATGTAATATCTATGTACGTAAAGCTTTGGGTCTCTACAATTTGTATCAGAGTAAAGGGTTAGTCAACCTTTGGAAACTTGGATGCGAGAACTTTAGTGAGTTCCCTAGAGATATTTCTAAGGTATTTTTAGGGATGTCCCTAAGGTTAAGTATAATTATAGGTTATAGTCCTCGAATTACGGTAACGATATTATAATTAAACCTAAGATGTTAGATATTGAAGTTACTCCCCCTTGATTATGATTTTTGTCTCTCACACTATTCTTTTTGGGTCTTAGAAAATGGATGGAAACAAGATGATTCATGATAATGGAGGATATTATGGACAATTGAATGATATTCTTCATGAGAAAACAAATGAAATGGTATTTGGAAGTCCAAACATCATTATTATTCCGAATTAGAATTCTCATAATATGATCAATAAACTCAAATTTGGTAAGTTTCCTGATTCAGCTAATAAGAGAAAGATGGAGTTTCATGATGATCATAGAGGAAAGAAAGTTCAGTTTCCCCTATGTAAATCGTCTGGGAAGAGGCATCAAGGAGAATGTTTCAATGGAATTGGAAGATGCTTTGGGTGTGGAAAAGGACACAAAGCCATAAGTTGAAAGGAAAAGGTTCAGTTAACACCATGGTTGAAGATAATGGTATTGCTACGACATAAAAATTGTTAAATTTTTTAAATGTGGAATGTACGGGCATTATGCAAACCAATGCCCTAATGGAAAGTCTCATGAAGAGAATCAGTGTGGTCATATGGGTAGTATTTATGTTGATGATGATGAAGAGACTATAAATAATATGTGAGATGAAAGAATTGTTGAAGCTTGGTTAATAGTTTAAGATGGTAGTGGAATGATTACATTTTTATCAAGTGAAATGTTGTATAAGTAATCTCGTGGTACAATGGAATAAAGAGACATATATGGATTGTTACACTGTTGTCATTCCATAAGTTTTGAAAGTGTATGATGAATGGTACCAGTAACCATGAAAGGTTATTCAGATATTTTTGGAAAGTAGATGATATGCACATAATGACGGGATAAGGAGAAAATTAAATGTTAGATAGTATTCATGAGCTCATGACTGATATAAGGAGAACGTTATATCATGGTTTGAGTATATAGAATTTTTGGATTTTGGTGTGTGGAAAGAGTTAACTTTTGACAGCATTCATGTTTTCACTAAGGTTTAATGGGTATTCATTTATCAAAATAATACATGATTAAGGTATTCACATGATTGGAATGTGACCAACAAGATATATGGGGGATAAATTATGGTATTCACATGCTTGGTTGATGACATTTCAAGTAATCGTTTTCTTTATACTATGAGCATGGACCGTAGTATTTTAGATAAGCGTAAAGATTGGAATGGATTATGTTAGACATAAGTTAGTATTTCTTAAGGATATAACTTTTTTCAATATTATTGATGGGATGTTATAGTAATGTAGTTTTAGAAAAAGGACAACCTGCAGGACGGGCGACAGCCCATCGCGTCGGACAAGGCTGTGGGAATTGTACCCACAACTGAAGTGCGACTGGCCTTTATCACCTACCACTGGCCTACAAGAAGTCCCTGTTTCGTAGAAAGTAGTTTTATTATATTAAGCAGTATGATATATGAAGTTTAAGTCCATTTTAGGAACCATATATGATTAATCTCCCTATAGATCGACTTATGTATATTTAATAACTTTTTCTATCCTTTTGTTTGAGGCAGATGGAATGACCCATCATTCTATCACAGGATCTGCTAACACTTCACGAATAACAATTTCAATTTCAATTTTTTAAGAGATGAAGTGAAATTGTTCAAGGCACGAACAATAGTGAGATTGTACCAAAATAAAGTAAGTATTTTAATTCAAATTCTTCAACTTTAGGGAAATGATCTTAAAAACCAAAAATGTTGTCCTAGTGCCCTTATATCCGATTAATCAGATGGTACCCTAGACCATCACAAATTTATGGCTTTGTGATTGTTGGATTTTTCATCGCCATGTCCTCTACCACTATCCATCAGAACTTGATGGTTATATTTTTCTTCCATATCCATATTTTCACTTATGTTCTCCTACGTGGAAACCCAGTGATTAGTTAATTTGGGTAACCGTTAAATTTCATACATTAGGTTTTAAAGACATGTTTTGGTATTCCTTTTTATGATGTGGGTTTCTATGAAAGAAACTATCTTGTAATAAACCATTTATAACCCCGACGAATTTCGAGGGAGAAATTCATTTTAAGGGGGGTAGAATGTAACACCTCGAGATTTTATGAAAAATATTCTTTTTAATGTCTTGTGTTGTACGCTACACCAAAATTATTGTGTGATATACGCAACACCGTATTTTCTTGCAGTATATGCTACACTATTCTTGGCTCACGTTACACACAATTTCAAGTTCGTTTTGTAGAAATTACTCAACGCAACAATATGTATAGATTTTATTTAATGTATAAATGAAATAAGTTTTGATTATGTTATATGCAACACCAAACAGATCTTTCACTACACGCAACCCTGACTAGGCTTGCATTACATGAAATAAAGACCTTCCTCGATAGTGTGTGTAGTATGCAATACCAAGTTTCACTAAACGAGATATTATAATATTATTATGAACTAGCCGTTATGAATAGTAATACCCACTTTTTGAAATTTTATAAATTTTATAATTCAAAATTGACTACATTTTTGGATTCGAAATATCAAAATTAGCTTAGGGTAAAAATTTGGTACTTTTTGGATAACTTTCATATTTTGATGAATAGTGAAAATTACTAAATTTTAATTAAAAACAACTTTTTTAATTGAAATAATTAATAGTGATAAATTAGTAATTTGAGTGGTTTTAAAGTATATTAATAATAAATTTGTACAATTTAATACAATGTTGGTCATTGGCTGTAATTTCACATTTAAACCAGACATAAACAAGTGTCAATCTTTAGATAGTTATTATCTCTTAAAAAAACGCGCTATTTGTTTTGACGACGAGAAATAATTTTTAAATTAGTTAATGTAACTGATATGTTTTTAATTTGGTAAAATAGACATCATTTTTTAATTCATAATATCAAATATTTCTTAGGAATAATATTTGGTATTTTTCTGGAAACTATCATTTTTTTGATGAATAGTGAAACCACTAAGTGGTAGTTAAAAAACTGAATTTTTCATAAAACATAATTTTACCGCTTCTGTGAGTGGAATTTAGATAATCCGGGAAACACGGTTAATATCAAGGACTATAATGTGGTTCATTGAGATGAAAATAATTTTTGGTGAATACTAACTTTTTACTTTTTTTAACACTATTAAAAGTGAATAAGGTAATTAAGGGTAAATGTATTATTATTATTACCCTAACACATGTTCTAATTCTATTGGATAAGTTTAATTCGACCAAAAACAAACTTAGAAATAAAATATGACCATTTAGGCCCACTTGGAATAGATTAGAACATTTATTATTAATTTTTTTAAAGAAGTGTTAAAATAGTTAAAATCAAAGTTTAATAAATAAATCATTTTTAATATAGGGTTATACATAAGATAAATTTGACAATAAATAATAATTAGAAAGCTAAAAATCTTTCCTACATAAATTTATTTTATTTTTAATTTTTAGACACAATTTAATTTAATATATTTATGACACAATGATGATTCATTATTTATCTTATTAATGAAATATTGACATAATTGATGTTATAAATAACCAAATATATTTAATTTGAGACTTTTTATGTATTAAAATAATTTTATATATTAATATGACACTTTAGTATTGATTTAATTATCCTTGTTCGATCTAATAATTATGTTATGATTTTCACAAAAATCATTTACGAAATATTGTCAAAATTGACATAAAATAGTTTTTAAAACAAATATTATATTATTAATTGTTATTATATTGCTAAAAATCTAAGGTTCGGCCAAGATACTTATATCATGATTGGTGTATCATGAATGGACCACTTGGGTGTCTCTTGGATGAATACGGTATGTTTATTAACTATATAATATAAAAATACAAAGTGACATGGGAATTGTCAATCTAATAAACTAAGAGTTAAAACTAAACGATATGGTTAATATAATGACCTAATGTTGTCTAAATTCTATTGTATGAGAGGATGTCGACCCATCCCCACCTTATCATAGAAATATATCAATTTGGAGCTATTAAAAACCGAATATGACTTTATAATAAAATAATATTTTTCGTTATTCCAAAGGTGCCCCTCTCCCTCCTTATAAAAGGGAACCTCCTCCCTCTCTTCCTCACACCACATTGAGCCTTCAAACATGTCCAACCCAGGCCAAATTCTCTTCTACACTTCCCTAGAAACATCATTAAGGTCCTGGTCTTCTTCAAAGTCAAATTTTAGTGCCCTTAGAGGAGGTCTCAAAGAGACGCTTCAAAGAAGATGTAATGTCTGTTACCGATTCTTTCAACTTTATTTCTTCTTCCACTTATTCTTCTTTAGTTGTTTCACTATGAAGTAATAACATCAGTATCACTCATATACTGATATCTTATTATAAGTATGAAACAACACTATTTCACCGTCTATCCATCCTACGGAAAACAAAATCACTGCGCGTGCGTACGTACGGAATACAGTCTCCACGCCGTGGTGTAATCTGTTTTTCCAACACCACCTTACATGGATGGGTATAATGGTGTAAAGAATAAATATACATAGTTATTATAAAATCATACTATTTATGATATATTTTATCATCTCTTCCAATTCAATTCAATAATTATGGGAACGATATCATCGCTCGTGTGTACGTATAGACTACCATCTCCACGACGTGATGAGATTCATTCTCAATGATTAATCATTCATTAATGATTATAAAGTATATATAATAATTAATCATGAAATGTATGAAATTATAATGATACTGGATATATATATATGTATGAAAACCACTTAATTCCATTCAATTCAATAAGGAAATGGAAACAACGTTCATGCGTACATACGGCCTGCTGTCTCCATGAATGGTGTATTTCATTCCATTTATCTATCTATTATATATATGTATATTATAAATATATATTATAAATAAATCATGTTTTATATTAGGGAATTATGTAATCATGATCTATGTAATCATATGAATAATTACAAGTCAAAACACGGACGACAAATGAAACGATTTTACCCAAAACGCTCTTTATCATGGAATTTACAAAAGAACGTGTAATATAAAGTCATAAGTGAACCATATATGATATCATAACAATGAATATGATTCCATAACAATTCAATGACATTATGTATGTCTTTATACAGTAGGTTTGGATACGTACGAAGCATATCGGACCTAAGGTAATGGATAATTTTGCAAATCTCAATTTTTTTATCCGAGATTGCTTATTCGTAAGTATTTACTAGGGTTATTGTTATCATCCAAGATCATGTTTTCTAAAATTATTTTTATGTATGTTTAATGTAATTTTTTCCCATTTTATCTTTTACTACAGTTCATATAAGTAATCATTCTTTTGTTTATGTTACGAGGTACTTTTTGACTTTTCTGACAAAAGTACGAGAAGAAAGTTATTTTTAACTTATACGGCATGAATGTATTTTTATGGTTTTATAAAGCCATATTTTCATAAAGCTTCCTCCAAAATATTTCATGACTATTTTCAAAAAAATCATTTTCTTTAAAAATTGCATGTCATTTTGTGGAAAGAAAATTATTTTGAAGAAAAAGGATATTTTCCCCAAGAATTCATTTCAAGTGTTTTTTCAAAACCATTTTTCATCTAAGATGACATTATTTAATATGTGTATGTTTCAAGTATAATGTCTCTATGATTTACATGGTTTAACTATTCTTATTATGAAATGATATCCATTTCTTTTAGATGGATTATGTGATGTTGGGATGATGTTTATGAACCCCATTTTATTTATTGGGTTTTTATGAAAGATGTATGTTTATTTTGTGGAACAAGTAAGAATGATTTCATTATGAGATGGGTGGGACCTATATCTCACTTCAATGCATTAGGTAAATATTTATATCTCATGAGATAAACATGGATGGAAGAGTAAGTTAATCTGGTTCAGTATTACAGGACTCGAACTAGGAGTGAACTAGATTCAGAAAGGGAATTTTTCCACTAAAATGGTCTTGGCAGCAATGCCTTGGATACTATGGAAATAATTATATGTGCTTAATGGATGCCACAATTACATGTTTTATTCCCATGCTATTTTATCATGATTTTTGTTCCATTATGATCTACGCCTTATGTACTTCTATGTTTATGTCGTTGCTCAAGATTTTGAGGTTTAAACATTATGTTCATGTTTTTATGTTAAAATGTATATGGTATGTTTTATTTTATCCATGCTTACCCTTAATGAGAATTTGAGCTCACCCTTTTTATTTTTTATTTTCCCCCACGATTAAAAGAAAGGTTTTAGGTAAGGAAACAAAAAGTGGAAGATCTTTATGGGAGATGTTGAAGATCTTTCCCCACGATTAGAAGATTACTTTCCACGTTTCCAAAGACACTAAACTATTACGGTCATTGTGTGTTTTATTTTGTTATGTATTAAGTATTTACTCAAAAGTAATGTAATATCAATGTACGTCAAGCTTCGGGTCT